>MVJL01000765.1:0-23229 GCA_002156465.1 Macrocentrus cingulum | reverse complement strand
AAAAAAAAAAAAAAAAAAAAAAAAAACGGGCTAAATTGCCCAAAAAAAAAAATCTTTTACGACTTTTTAATTTTGATTGAGGACAGAAACATAAATAATTTAAAATTTAGGTTAGTAGTTGTGAAGTACATTTTATTGTTATTCATATACATACATACTATTGTACATATACACACACTCAAACTACATATTTGTTTATCTCGCACACGACGCGCGGTTACATGCCGATGAAAAATAAAAGTAAAATTACAAGATAAAAACACATGCAATTGCGAAATTATCATCGTGTAATTGTTCATCATTGTGTATTATCCATAAAAAAATGAATTTATTCGAAGAATTTCTGCATTCCGTGAACGACGTAAAGCTAGGCTTTGTCGTAGCCATGGTTGTAGGTTATAGTTTCTACCGACTATCAAGAAAACTAACTACAATGACACCAACAGAACCAGAATTGGTAGGTTTCCCACAATCCCTATCTATATTACTCAATAAAATCACTGTATAACTACACAAATTTGTATAATTAATCAATAAATCCAACATTCAAATCACATCGCAGATCGTAACGGGAGACAACGACAGTGATGAGTACAAAATGGTCTTCGTTATCAGAAATGATTTGAAAATGGGAAAAGGAAAAGTCGCAGCTCAGTGTGCCCATGCAGCAGTCGCCAACTATCGTGCTGCTCAAAAACATTTAAAAATTTTAGCTGCCTGGGAAGACAGTGGTCAGAAGAAAATTACTGTCAAGGTATCAACGACAAAACTTACGTATTACCCACCATTTCTCCAACTATTTCCATCAACAGGTTGACAGCGAGAAAGAATTGGACGACATTGCGAAACACGCTCGATCCGTGGGTCTGATAACTCGAGTAATTCACGATGCTGGACGAACCCAAATTGCATCAGGATCAAAAACCGTGTGTGGCATTGGTCCAGGTCCCGAGGAACTGGTATCCCAAGTAACTGGACACTTGAAATTGTACTAAAAACAGTGTTTTTCCTATCGTAAAGTATTGAAAAAAAATTTTCATCGCTCTCTTTATGCGAAAATAAATCAAAAACAAACTTTTACAGTACAATTATTTTCAATCTCCGTACATACCTGTCGAGAAAATTTAATTAACATGATTGATTTTTTTATTAATAAGTTCATAAATACACTATTAGTATGTTTGGAATGTTATACATACCTAATTGCACGGTAGATTTGCAAATTCTAGAAAGTATTACAATTTGCAGAGTAACATTAAAAAATATTCCACTTAACTCCCTAAACTATTGTGATTGGTGTTGCATAAATAATATTAAAAGCTGCCAAAAAGCACCCCAACAAGATAATGTAGTTCGAGTATTAGTTTGTGATGATTATACAGGAGGCGGTGGAGCTTTTCTGTGAATTTTATTTGAGCTAGTTCCACTGCACTGTGATTCAGCAATCGACCGACCATCAGCTTCATCTCTTCGACACAATTCTGGTTCTGTTTGCAGCCAATTTTGCGTCTGACTTTGTTCCGATCGCGAGAGTTGACGCTGTTCACTCTCGGTCACATTGCCAACTTCCTCAAGGAGTTTTGACAGCGATGGAGCCAAACCTAAGCCGAGATTTCGTTCGTGATATACCTCAGATATCGTAGGAGTCAATTCTCGCGTGCGACTAGTCAAAGATGTGGCTAAATTTCTCATATTATGCGGCAAAGTTTCATTTGTTTGTGTCGATTCAGGTTGGTGATTGATCTCATCATTGTTTGTGGTTAATCGCGATATTTTTCGCGGACCAGAATTGGGCCCTACTTCAGTGCGAACGCTGAGCCGATCAAAAACAGTTGGTGGAAGTGGTGGCAGTGGTTGCCGCCTGAGAATCGTATTGTGACCATTTTCCCAATCGGTGACAGAGCTGCTGGAACTGGATTCCGGTCGGATGACTTGATCCTGATAGAGACTGCGAATACGCGTCTGATGATTTAAATTCAAGGCTATGGGTGGACTTGGCGTGAAGGCAGCATCGGATTCACCTGATGACATTTAAATGATAAAATGGAATTATTGTGGCATCGAATGCCAAGGGAACCCCTTGCTGTTTTGGTCACTTAGAAAATATAAAGACAGCGAGAAATGTTATTAGAATTAAATGATGGGAAATTAAATTTCCTATCATTTGACTATAATAAAACTTTACGTGCATCTCGCTTATTAACCGACTTATCAAACCGTTAACGAGAAAAAAATATGTGCTCTTTTGATATTAATAACGTGATACACTACAAACCTCCTTCATTTGAGTAAACTTGTCGCGGAAGAGATACAGCTTGCACTTCCGTTGTTTTTCCATCAGGTTCACCGCGATGACGGACATAGCTCGCGAATGCTCCGCCAAGTTTTGGTCTATCTGTGAGCGCAGAATTTTTCTCAGATTGCGCCGCAGCCGGTATAAGGCTCTCCGACGAACTTCCAGAGTCTAAGCTCAAGGTCTTTGGTGCTTCTTGCGTGTCTGGAATATCATTTTCATTACAATACAATTCGGAAAAAACATAAAAAATATAAAATTTACCAAATAATGCAAGTAAAGCTTGGAGAGCAAATTGTACAGCTCGACGGGATACTTGTTTTCCAGTTCTCAGTGTCACCTCAGACTGTCCAACCTCCATTAAATCAAAGCCCAAACTGGCAAATAATTCATGTGATCCAGATACTCGCCAAACTCTCACTGGCAATGTCACTTCCTGGCCTTCAGTTACACTTGTGGCCTGCCTCATTGCCGCAATCACGTCCTCACCGACTTCCGGAGCCTGAGAAAATATTTTTTTTTTTCAATTAAAAACTCAACATCCATTGGATTCTCAAAAAAAAAAAATCCCCTAATCGAATCTACTGTTATGAATGACTGAGATTTCAACTCCAAACAAAGATTTGAGACTTTAAAAACACAAAAAATCATGCATTACCTGCAACAATCGAACGAGCGCATGGAGCGAAGCCTGGCCAAGACCCAGCAGCGCCTGCAAACTCGCACTGCACCGAGTCAACCTCTCTTCCGGGTCACTCTGCGGGAAAAACACCGACGAAGGTATGCCATTGCCAGCGGGCTCAAAGCGGAACCCAACAGACATGAGTAATTCCTTCCACCCGGTGGTAGAACCGACTTTATTCTCGATACTGCGTTGCGTCGTGTACATAGCATTTTTCTGTCCATGGTGGATGCGCTGTAAGGACTTTTCAACTAAATGCAGCGTGACTCGCAGCGCATCGCGACTCATTTCAGGACCATTGCGAAGCAGTTCAGCGAGCGCCTGACCCATCAAAGCAACCTTGTTCGAGAGACGAGCATCTCCGCCAAGGAGAATCCAGCCGGCCCAGTTGACTGGATGGGCAAAGTGTCGAGTGTGCTGAACGGTCTGCATGGCTTCTGCTAGAGCTCGCGAGGCTCTTGCTCCCTGCAGCATTGCGCTGTAAAACGCCCGCAGCAAAATACTACCAGCTGTCGATGGCACGGGCCACATAGCAACGAGGACACACTGAGCGCCGGCATTTAAAAACGTCTTTGTCAGCAGTTGCAGGCCATCTGGAGTGATCTTTGTACCGTTTGTGGCCCAGCAGTGACCCGAAGAAAGGACAACCAATCGCGCGGTTAGTCGCAGCTTGAAGATATCTGTGCAGGAAACGAGGAATTCTGGTGATTCCGAGGTTTCCTCACTTTGATCAGGTGTAAAAGCAAGACTAGCAGTGTTCCAGAGAACTGGAATTGTCATATGAACGCACTCGGCGTCAGGCAAAGACTTCAGAACGGCTGATCGTGTGGCTTCTTGTCCTAAACAAGTGAGAAAAAAAGTTTTTTAGAAATTAGATTTACGGTAGAAAAAAAAAAACGTAAATAAATTTACCAGTTAGCGGACGAGACTCCAAGAGCTCAGCCACAATTCCTGCCTCAGTTTCCGCGGACGTTGCGGTCTCTGGCCAGTCGTGTTCCTCTCGGAATTCCTCGGGAAGCGCGGGATTGCCCACGACAAGTGCAGCCACAGTTGCTGCACCCTCAGAGATTGGAGTTCGAGCTCGCTTCCTCAGGGCCGCAAGCGATGGGACAACTAGTAGAGAAAATTTCTCGCAGAGATAGTCTTCACCGGGTGCCGACTGTAGTGCCGGGAATGGAGCAAGATATAGGGACTTTTCAATAACCAGCACGAGTTCCTTTCTCGTAGGTGGCAGTAGATCCTCAAAGGGTGAAATCAGCAGTTCATAGAGGGATTGAACAGATTGAGGTGCTTGCCACGATGGACCCTTGGGTCCACGGCCCCAGCGAGCACTGCCGGCTCTGGAACTGGCCGAACCTACGCTAAACAGACTACTCAGGCTGTAGGAACTTGCATTGAGATAGTGACCTCTCGTTGGTATTTTTGCAGTTTCATCGAAAAATTCGGCGGTAGATTCCTCGAGCAAGGCCTCGCGGGCTTCGAGAACTCGCTGCTCAAGGCACGGTCCCTCGTTGATACTTGTCGAGTGGAATCGCAGGAGACCCCGATTGGGCGCCAAGCACCAGGCATGCAAATCATTCTCCACTTCACTGTAAAACAAATTTTATTCAGTAATTATTTCAAGTAATGGGGGTAAAAATCGCGTCACTGATGCCAAAAGGCATAATTGTGCGATTTATTGTTTAATCCTTTGCGCCACGTTGTGAAATTTTTCTTTCTCAAATTAAAAATATTATTTCAATAATTTACCTGTAATACAAAACGATTCCCCTCTGACGATTGATAATCTCCGAATAGTGTGTTGCATCATCAAGACAGTTGCTCTTTGATCTTCTCGACCTTTCAGCCCAATTGAGAGCCTCCTCTGCTCTATTTAAACTAACTAAAACCTTTTGTAATGTTCCATAGGTGTCGGCAAGAAGGCTGGAAATTTTCGTGACATTGGGCGAACTATTGGCCGATCCCTCGAGCGATTCGACTATATTTGCCGCCTTCTCCAACTGCTCGACAGCCACAGCGGCTTCTCCGGCCTGCCAGTGAACGAGACCGAGTCTGTGTCGCAGCCTGGCAACTTCCTCGCGGCGTCCCAGGCCTTCAGACAGCGACAAACCCGACTGCAGGTAGCTGAGTGCTCGCGACAGGTCTCCGCAGAGGTGGTGCAGCCGTCCCAAGCTTGAAAATGCACTAGCTCGGGCTGTCTGATCGCCGGTCGCTGCGGCAAGACTCAAAGACTGTTCCTGCAGGCGAATCGCCTCGTCGTACTGGCCCAAGGCTTCTTGAGTAGCTCCGAGGTTGGCGCAGGCTCGAGCTTGAAGACCTGCTGCATCCAATTCCTCGGCTATTGACAGTTCGAGTTTGTGGTGTCGCAGAGCCGAGTCGAGATTATTCATGAAGAGATGAACAGCTCCCAGGCCGCTTGCAGCCTCGGCTTCAGCGGTTTTATCACCCAGGCCACGCGCCAGAGCCAACTGATGAGACAAACAGCTCACGGCCTGCTCATGATTGGCCAATGCCGCATGTACTCGACCTTAAAATTGAGAAAAAAATGATAACTGCACATTTTGTTTCTTTTTTTTTGTTAAATTTCCAAAGCGGTCATACCCTCTACGAATTAGTGACGCAAATTGATAAATCAAAACAATGAAAATTTACCCAAATCTCCGTAAGCAGACCCTCGTGCCTCAGGACTGTCAACTTCATGAGCGGCCACGAGTCGTTTCTCAAAGCAAACCAAAGCCTCCTGAAGATTACCCGATGCCTCGCGTGCACGTCCAAGTCCTCTGTACGCCTTCTCCTGATCTCGAGTGCTTCTCAGCCGAATGGCAATGCTCAACTGCTGCTCGTGACACTTGATAGCCTCCTCGAGATCACCCAGTGCCTCGTAACAATCACCGAGATTTCCTAAAGCTCGTGCCTTGTCGATGAATGCCGTGCCAGTCATGAGCGGCTCCAAAGTCGCCAATTGCTGTTCAAAGTAGCCTATTGCATCCTCATAATGAGCCATGTTTAGTCTAGCTATTCCTAAATTTCCTGTAAAAAGAGGAAAAACAAACCATTTTTCAGTACGATATTCAATGGTAAAAATATGAGGAAAGAAATGATGATTTACCTAACGCCTGTGCCTCCACTCCGGAGTCCACGAGTTCTTGTGCCCGATCCAGCTGCTCCTGATAGCACTTTACGGCATGAGTGTACTGCCCGAGAGCCATGTGCACAGCCCCAAGGTTTCCATGGGCTCGACACTCGCCACGAAGATCACCGGCCTCCTGACGCAGCGTTAACTCTTGCGTATGAAAACCCAGTGCTTTATCGAGATTTTGCGTGGTCCGATGGGCAATACCGAGTGCACCGTATGCAGCAGCCTCTAAACTACGGTCTGCCGCCTGTCTCGCCAGATTTAACTGACGCTGATGCATTTTTATCGCTTCCTCAATTTCTCCAAGCCTCAGCAAACAATCACCAATATTGCCGAGAGCTCGAAACTTGCCCGACAGATGCTTCATCATGTGAGCAATCGCCAAATAATACTTCTGACACTCCAGAGCCGTGTCGAAATTGCCGAGAGCGAGGTGAGCAAGGCCGAGATTGCAGTAGGCACGTCCCATGCCCGATTTGTCCTGCAAATCCTTTGCCAGGGCCAAATCCTGGTCGTAGTAGCGCACGGCCTCGCGGTGGTTGCCCAAGCAGTAGTGCGCATATCCCAGGAAGTGACAGGCCTTTGCCTCACCCTCCACATCGTGCAGCTCCTGCGATAGCATCAGATAATTCTCGTAGTACGGAACAGCCTCCTCAAATCGAGCGCGCGACGACAGACAATTGGCGAGATTCAAGAGGGCACACGCCTCACCAGCAGCGTCTTTCAACTCTCTCGCGATGGCCAAGTGTGCTCGATAGTGTCGCAGGGCAGTCTCGTGTCCGTGCACAGCCTGATATGCCACCGCCAGGTTGCCGTGAGTGCTTGCCTCAGAGCTGCGATCGTTTACCTCTTTACTTATCGTCAATTCTTGCTTGTGATATTTGATGGCCTGCTCGTAATAACCCAAGGCATTGTAAGCATTACCAATATTTCCGTATGCCCGGCCCATTCCCGCTTTGTCGCCAAGCGATCTAGCAATTCCCAAGTGTGCTTGATGCAATTTCAGCGCAGCATCGTGCTCGCCAAGGAGCTGATAAACGATGCCGAGATTCGAGCAGGCTCGACCCTCCGCCACTTTGTCCCTTGTCGTCAGGGCAACGTCGAGTTGACGCTGATGCCAGAGCTTAGCTTGCGCCAAATCACCCGCACATCTTGCTGCGTGACCTAATCCAGCCGATGCTCGGGTTTCTATCGCCTTGTCGCCAAGTTCTTGGGCAATTTTTAATACATTTTCGTGATATGCCATTGCCTGACCGAAATTCCGACGATAGTGGTGCGATGAGCCGAGATTACTAAAGGCACGAGCCTCCTCCACTCGATCGCCGAGCTTGCGGGCAATTCTCAAGTGCTGCGTGTGACAATCAACCGCACTCTCAAACTCGCCCATGGCTAAATAGACTGCTCCGACATTTCCTATTTCTCGCGCTTCCTGCAAACGATCGCCCATTTGTTTAACAAGCTGTACGCACTGCTTGTGCGATGCCAGAGCATTTGGCAGGTCTCCTATCGCTGTGTAAACGTGACCCAAACTCGTGAGTGCTGATGCCGCTGCCTGTGCGTCCTTGCACTTCATCGCCAGGACTAACTGGTATCGATGGGCCGTTAATGCCTCTTTGTACGTGCCCTTGCTGAAATAGGCCGAGCCCAAGTTTCCGTGGGCTCTACACTCGCCCTGTGTGTCTCCCAGAGACCTAGCAACGCCTAAAAATAAATTGTTAAATATTAATTGCTATATTAATAATCTATAGAAGTGTTAAATGAATTTAATTGCTCACCTAAATCTTGTTGCATATAACTGATTGCCTTGTCGAGCGAGTTGAGGGCCCAATAGGCGCTTGACAATGCGGAAAATACTGATCCTCGTAATTTTAAACTACATGTACCAATATTGAGAGCAGCTTCAAGTACTCCAGCTGCCGCTTTGTACTGTCCTGCTCCCAATAGCTCTTGACCAACCACCGAAATCACGACAAACGGCGATTCATCGAGTTTCATTGCTCGAAGCTGCTGAAATGTTGGCTCGAGCGTTACACGAAGTGGAGACTTGAGTGAGGCTTCTACCAGTCCAGATAGTAGTTGAGGATTTGATGGATCTCGCGCCAAACCGGTGGCAAATGCCACTAGGGCTTCGCCATGACGGCCTAAGCACTGCAGGGCTACACCTTGACGATAATAGGCCTGAAAATAATTCACAGGTGTTTACATATAAGTATTTAACTTGTCTATGATGATTGTAGAGGTTGATTGATTGTGATTTTCATGTCGTACCTTTGACCATTGCGGCAGGAGCTCCGTAGCTCGAACGGCATCTTGGAGCGCCAGTGCGAAAAGTCCCATCTTGAGACGTGCTGCTGATCTATTGGAGTATAATACGTGACTAAGTGGATCCAAGACGAGAGCCTCGGTGTAGAGAGTTGCAGCCAAAGCGTAGTCTCCATTTTGACAGGCTGCATTGCTTTTCCGAACTGTCTCTAGAAATAAATTCTTGGATTCGGCATCCAAGGCCGACGTACCTTCGGGCTCCACCTGGAATTAAAGGAAATATTTTTTTATTTTTAACAATTGAAATCTTGTTAGAATACAGTTAAAGAATAAATAGATAAATTTACCTCAGAGATATCCCTATGAGACATTGTTTAATACGAGCCGGTTGCATCGTTTTTCATAAGCATCATCCAAATTCACAATTTTCTCACTTTACTTGACCTTTACAAAGTACAACTTTTTGAATATTTATGTTTTTTTTTTCCTTCGTCGTTTTAAAACTATAAATAAATAAATGTTAATCACTTGAAAATAATAAAAATTTTCAGCGCGTCAACTGAAATAAAAATTTATTTCAGATTTTTCGATTGTTTTAAAAGTGAGGAGAGAAAAAACAAAAATTTTTTTGGTGTTTTCAAACGTATGTAAAATAAATTCGTGTTTGATTAATAAAAAAGGAGGGAGGAAGGCGTCTTAGGGGGGCACCCACTGCATTCCTTAGACGCAGCCATCTTGGAATGTGACCCCAGGTGTACCCAGGTCTCTCGCGAGATCTGTTGGGCCTTGTATCGAGTAAAAGAGTGGGGCGCTTGGGGCCTTAAGGGGGTATTTTCATTTAAAGGGACCTAAACACCGACACAATTCCTCCACACACATTTTTTTTTTTTCATAATCAAAATAAAACCACAAATAATGCGTAATTAAAATTATTTAGCATGATTAATTTATGAAATTTACAGTTACTTGCAATTTAGCAGTGGAAAAAAAATCATCATCGATATAATTGACATTCGTTGGAGATGATAGCATCAATTAATAATTTTTTTTATCCTATAAAATCCTCTTTTCTCTTTATAAATAAATTACTTTAATCCCATATAAAACGTTATTCGTATTTATTATTAATATTTTTTGTATATTGAATCATATTACAATTGTATTTTACCGCATTTTAAATTCATTTATAATTTAGCAACTCCCATGTATTATAATAGTCTAATAATAATAAAAATTATCTCTGCAGAAGCAATATTTTGTAAAAATATATTTTGCAATGCTCAATGATAATATAAATTATATTGGAATGATTTTTATTGGAATGATTGATTACTAAAAAATTCGGTCTATACATGATTATATATAGGCATATAATGTGATATATTAATCAATTCTATTTTCAATTTGTACAAAATTTATCGCGCAAGTTATTCAACTAGAAAAAAAAAATTGGTTGGGTATTAAAAAAAAATTTTACCACGAAAGAAAAAATTATAAAAATCTGTTGAGTTTGGGCTCTCATTGTACAGTTATTCATTTGAAATTTTTCTAGATTTTATAATTATTATTTTTTAAGCTCTGTCGAAAGTAAATAATGCACATCGATTTTTGCACTAACTGAGCTACTTCAATATTATTAATTGAATTAAGAAAAATCATTTTTTGAATAATCTAGTGAGAGAGCTAAAGGTAAATTGAATTTTTAGATAATAATTTTATTGCATAATATATAGAAGTAGTATCAATTAATGCACTCTATGCGCATAAACTTATAAATAAATTCTGTATAAAAAAAATCTAATGTATGCACATGAAAAATTAATTGCTAAACGCGGCATACCTGGTGTTTTAAAAATATATATCCATGATTTTTTTTGTGACCCACAAATTCCCCGGGGGCACTTGACACAGTGAAATTTTTTTTTTTCTCTGTGATAGATTTTAAGGCCAAACTTTGTTAAATAAGTCCATAAATGAATCATAAATCATGAATGTTATAGCAACATCAAGACATACTCTTCCTAATCGTGGAACAGTACCCTTGTAAAATGCACGAGGACCCTCATTTTTCCATATTTGTATGGCACAATCTAAACTTCCTTTGTATTTGGAAGCTTCCAAACCCTGTAAAAAATTTTAATTTAAAGTAAAAAATATTTTTTATAATTATTCAGAATTTTAATTTCACGTCACTAATCTTAAGGGGCATATACTTAAAATATTTGTTATTTAATGTGTCTGTAATTCAATAAATAAGCGAGATAGCGAAAATTGTTATTAGTATAAAAAAATAGGAAATTAAATTCCCTACAAAAAATAAAGAATAAATTTTTGCTATATTTTGCCTTGTTTTTGAGATATTTTCAAAGATAAGAATTTTAAAAAATTAAAAATTTCTCAAAAACAGAGAAAGATAGAGATAATACCCATTGACAATAAGAAAATAAAAACTTTTGTAAAAAATTATCTACAAATATTTTAACAATAAGTTTTAGTGATGTTTCATGGCGAAAAAAAAAATTTTTTTTTTTCAAATTTTCATAGGCATATTCCTTGAAGATTTTATAAATTTTTGAATTTTTAGCAATAACTCGGTAAATAACCGAGATAACAAAAAATGTCATTGAATATAAATGATAGAGAATTCAATTCTCCATAAAAAATGTAGAATAGATTTTTGCAATATATCGCTTTGTTTTCGAGATATTTTGAAAAATATGAATTTTTAAAAATCCGTAATATCTCAAAAACTGAGGGAATTACAAAAAAAATTTATTTCACCTTTTTTATAAATAATTACATACTCGATCAATTAACTCTTATAACATTTTTTGTTAACTTGAATATTTACCAAGTTATCGTAAAAAAACTAAAAAAAATCATGAAAACGATCAAATTCTCCTCTTGAAAAATGTTGGCAAAAAAAAAAAAACAAAAAAAATTTTGATCTCAACTAAACTATTTCAATACTAATTTTAGACACTTTAACATGAATTAAAGATGAGTAATACATCCTTTTGGCATGACAAACTAAATTTATAATAATTACCTGCATTCGCGTTTTGACAACGTCTATTGGAGTATTTCCAAAAACTGAAGCTGCGCCAGCGCAAGCTCCAAATACACCAACAACTAGCTTAGGTACATTTTTATTAGGATCACCCTTACGATACCAATCCTTCATTGTTTCCATAACAAAAAACCGAATTGCTTGATTAGAACCCTGTTTCATTATTGTCGGAACTAATCCTTGATAAACTCCACGAAAACCTGCAAAAAAAACACAACAAAAGACATTAATAAATCTGTATTTTAATTAATTTTTCCATCTAAAAATAAATTAAACTCCAAGAATAACGGTCTATCTCTATTTTTCTCTATATCAAGTCATTATATCCGTCAATGCCATCATTTAGATGCTAATTATGCAAATGAATTATGCAATATGAATAACTAAAAATGTCACGAATACAATGAGACAAAGGTTAACGTGAATAATACAAATACTTGTCTCCGAAAATTCTACAAAAAAAAATAAAATAAATTAAAATAAATCACTAAATGTTTCCATTGCGAGAATAATCATTTCAATTGAGCATTGATAAGTAATATCGATTATGAAATATATAGATTTGATAATAATTACGTCAATATTCAAGTAATCTCTTGAAATATATAAATCAAAAACAAGAAATTCAGGTCAATGACAATTGATTTGCTCACCGTGTTCCTTAACAATAAGATTAACTCCATGAAAAAATCCACGAAATCGTGGCTTCTCCGATCGTTGATCATTAATAAATTTAACTTTAACAGTTTCCATGGGTGTTACGGCAAATATTGCCTCACAAATGCCTGCACAAAGTCCAGCCAACAATCGACGCTGTGCATTGAGTTTACCATCGGCATCGACAAGCTGTTTCTTGACGGACTCAAAAGCACCAAAACGAACAGCTGACTTTGGTATTGAGCCATACAGTAAAACAGATAGTCCTCGATATAGGCCAAAAAATCCATTTGTTTTTACAGTTTTTGTAACACAATCCCAAATTCCAGAGTATTGTCGTCCAGCACCAGATTTACCATCTAGTTGCAACTGCGTTTTTACATATTCTGTTGGATATGTAATACAAATTTCAATTCCTCCAGTGATTCCACCTACAAAATAAAAAATAGAACATATTAAAAATAGACATGACATTCAGAGAGTGTCCTGGCTAATTTTGGAACCAGTTATCCATAACATCAAACATCTGGCGCATCAACATGTATTTTTGATTGGTTTTCTAACGTCATTTACTTTATAAATAACTAAAGAATAATTGGGAAGGAATAAATGAATATTTAAAAAAAATTCTTAGCACATACCGGCAATTATTCCCTTGACACCGATGTTGTTAGTGGCCGGGGCGGCGGCTGCGAGGTCCTGCAGCCAAGGTCTCAAGGGATAAGGGTTGCCAGGGACGCCTCTGGGTCCATCAGGTCGACAGCTGAGGATTTGTTGAGCTAACCATTGCAAATCCATAGTAAAACGTGCACAAGGTGGATACAAAACTCTGCTGGCGTCAGCTGACAATAAATGCCTAATCACGCAACAAGCAAGTCTATCAGCTGGAGAAGCGAGCACTGAAATGCACCGCCACGGCCGTGTGCACTCTGAAAAGAGACTTTTGAAGAATTAGAAGAGGGAGATGTGTATGTATATGTGTGTGTAAATACAAGCAGGAAAATTCGTCATTTACGCGCATCTGGAGTGACCGGTTATAACCACATGGGTACTCCCACTACGAGTTTATTAGTTTGTATCGGTCGTAATAAATGAAATGAGTTGTTGGATATCAACTGGAGTACATATACTCTAAAAGCCCCCCCGGTATCTGACATGATATGGCAATTTTTTAATGCCTACAATGACTGATGAGGATTAATTCTTCAAGTAAACATACTTACATTTTATCTTATCTTTCATCACAATTGACAACTCGCGGTACATACATATGTACGTAGGTTTTCACAATTTTTCCCCCTTTAGAGGTATCGTCACGCCATCCAACGGACATTTTAGAAACTTTACCGGATGGAGAAAAGTCCTTCAATTTTTTAAAACTATATAAATATAGGCGTAAATCACTCAAATTTTGGGGAAAAAATATACAAAAAAAAATTAAATGCTCTTTTGGCATTAATGTCGCGATATTACTCACCCCAACTCTATTAATTAATTGAAACACAAATTATTATTAGAAACCTACAAAATATTAATTTAAAAAATTGAATGGAATAGATAATACCGCATAATATGAAAAATATTCATTATATGAAGTATACTGATGATGTCGTCCAAATGTTGTCAATAAACAATACAAATTCCTTGGAACGAAAAAATATTTGTGGACAGGAAATAATATAAATTTACCATCCTGGCGTAGTGTTTGCCAATCGTCGCATACGTCTGAAAAAAATCAATAAATAAATATTTAATTTAAACTCGAATTTTCCAATGAAAAATATCTAAATAATTAATTCGATACCTAGTATTACGATCTTGATCGCGAATTTTCTTTTCCATTTCTGCGTCAGTCAGAGTCTCTAAGAATGGTGCCCACTGATCAGCCTCAGATGGAGGTCTAAATGGCACCTCAACAGTGGGCAGTGGAGCCTCAGAAAATGCATAAGTTCGCTGATGCCAAGACAATTGTCCACGTACGCTAAAATATAGTAAAACTATTAGCCCAAAAATTTGCTAAATATAAAATATTATTTTCAATTTACCTGTACGCAATTGCAGTAACAAATTCACCACCGAGGCCCAATTCAGCGCACAATTTCATGGCAAACTTCTCAGGATTATTTTCCTTCTCTGACATATCCCATTCAACTTGATCAACTAATGAAGTATTTCCCACGTGGATATTGAGTTTAATGATAACACGTTGATCACACTGATCTTCGAGAATAGTTTCTTGTGGAAAAGCTTCAATTTGCTGTCTAATAGCTTGAGCGATTGCCGGAACAAATGTCAAAGGATTCAGATCGAGATCGTCGCACAAAACTTCAGCAAATTGTTCCGGAGTAATTAAACTTTCATTTTTATTCCAGGTAAATGTGTCGCGAAGTTTCTGACCCTCAATTTCCATGTCCAAACGTATTGGAACGAGCATTTCTTGCTGTGCAGCATTTTCCAGGTTCACCGAGGGATCCGTATCGTCAAAGCACAGTGGAAACGTTCGAACTTTTTTGTTGTGGACTCGGTTTCTATTGATCGGAGTTGCCTGAGGTACAGCGTCGAGGTGCGAGCTGTTGGGAAGGCTTGGAACCCAAGCCATCGATTTTTTCGATTTGCCTTCCCTCGGAGCTGGCGGTTCAGTAGAGTGAACAGACACTGCTTTGTATTTATCATCGTTTCCCTCGATAATATCCTCAACTTCACTGGCTCGCAGCAGAGAAACACTTGATGCCAAGACGTGTTGACTCAAACCGAGCTCTACTAATTTTTTTCGCTCGTCATTGGTGATAGATCTTCTGTACATTCCCGGATAACGCTTGTACAAAGAGCCTCGAAAGAGGCGCAGGTAATTACCCACTTCAGAACCAATGCAGTAGTACTCTCCATTTTCTTCAACTTGAAAACTTATCGGCTTGTCACCATACGTGCGGAGTGCCATTGTGTTGGTTTTAATTTGTACGAATTTTCACCTGAAATATATCACATAAAATAGAAATACATTGATGCACAATGAAATACGAAAAAATGATGAAAGTTTTTGTGAAATTAGACTACGTTGAAATTACTTAGATAGACGAGAGGATTTATTTAAGTCATTGGGACATGAATAGGTTAGGAAGCCGACAACAAGACCATGGCAATTTAAGGACTATTATGCGGGATTTTTGTAGTAAATTTGAGGATATTGTTAAGAAATTTTCAAACACCACTGATACTTACAGATTTGGATTATTAGTTACTGTAAAACGATGGAATCTTTCCATAAAATTTTACGAACTGTTTACTCATACTTTGTAAAACCCAAGCTGATATAAACCCGGATATTCATGAATATCAGACTTCTCTCAAGTGTCAATAAATTATGTTGGTAAAGTAGATTTCAGTAGTCACCAAAAACTAGTGTTGGTAACGTAGAAATTTACCAGCAAAAACTTAAAATGCCCGCTAGAGGAAGAGACGTCACTCGTGCCTAACCTACTATACCCAATTTTCCTTGAGACAAGACTCCTGGAAAATGTATATAGAAAGTACATTGACACTTGACAGAGTGAAATTCCGTAACATTTTGTGATTACTTACTACCAGATTACGCACAAAACCGTAAAAATGTCATGCAAAATTGGTGCACGAGTAGGAATTGCTGGGAAGGATTGTCAGGGTCAAATCGCTTACATTGGCCACCCATCATTTGCCACAGGGAAATGGATTGGCGTAATCCTGGATGAGCCAAAAGGCAAAAATAATGGTACCATTAAAGGACAGTCATATTTTAAGGTCGGTACTCTTGGATTTACAAACAAACCCAAACTGGACATGACACCAATGCATCGTTTATTACAGTGTGCAGACAACTATGGCATGTTTGTGCGACAATCCCAGTTGATTTTTCTCGACGATGCTGGAAATGAGACTGATCAAGGTGGTACTTCCTTCACATCAAGCACCACAACGAGTCCAGACGATGCTGCGGGGGCTGCTAGAGCTCGTAGTCGACTTACCAGGTTAATATCGACCCAAAAACTTGAACTGTCAGCACGAAAATATTTAATATACTGTTACTCTTGCTAAACTGACCTTTCAAATCGCCTTTGTTCATGCTAGCACGAGCATTCGTAGGAGAAATGAACCGACATCGTAAGTTTTTCGCACCTAATCTGTCTTAGAGGATGTCTCGCTCATAATCATGCATTACACAACATACAAATCGTTATTCATATTCAAAAATTATACCATAATATGTCACAATCAGGGCTAATCATTAAATCACTCGTAGAAATTTTTGTTCTGTCAAGTCTTGATACTTAATTAATCTTAAATGTTCAATAGTAATCTAGTAATTGGTCAATTTTGTCTTTTTTTACATTTTGCAACATAAATGGATGGTATTTTTGATCGGTGTAAATATTGCTCGTTAAAGTGTTAGAAGAAAAATACTCCCTGCGCAAGTTAGTCAACAGCATACCGTGAAATTGGTCGGGTAAGAAGCCCTGTTTCAACGAGTGTCTGTATTATTGAATTTGCTATATAGCAGAGACACAGTACAGTGACACGCACACGCTTCAAGTATTTTATTGCATTGTATAAAGTCAAATGACTTAAGAATTAATATTAATAAACTCCTGTATTCACAGCTCTCGTCTGTCGCTGGCTGGAAGCAGATCACAGCTCAGTTCTCCGAGCGTTGAAAATCTTGTTGGATCGCAGCACGAGCGAAAAGACACTGGAGAGTCTGGAATACCCATTCCAACGTCCATAAAAAGGTCATCCTTCGTTGAGGTATGGAATTCCTTCTCTGATCACGTGGTGTTTTATTATTTTCACCCTGTTCCGTGTATGAGAAGTTCTAACCGGTCACGTAATCAACGAGGACTGAATGCACTCCCTTTGTTTTAATTTTTTTTATTTGAAATATTAAAAAAAAAAGTATAAGGATGAGAATGTGACTAGTTCAAATTAAAAAAAGGGTGTTTGCATAAGGGATTCACGTTGGGAATACACGTACGTGTTTCAGAAGTCCCCGAGCTCGTCTCCCGGCAAAAAGCCAAAGGCCCAAGACGATCGAAATAATGTAATTAATTAATGTTATACTTCAATATATATATATATATTTTTTAACTCATGCAATACTTCTCAAACTTATGATTATTTTAGAAACTACTTCATATATATATTAGTTACTGTCAATTTACGTAGAATCATTGTAACACATGAACCCGTTAATAATATATCAATTCCTGCCAACTGACATTTTGCGTTTAGTCAGCTCTAACGATTATATACAGAAAAAAAAATATAAATAAATAAATAACACATACAAGCTTGAATAACGATTCTTCATACACTGCCGAGCAGAATTGATACACTCTCATCATTAATGCTTAAGGCTACTACTACTAGTTGGATGGTTTTTTGTGTTTCCCATTAAAAATCTCTTTGAGATAATCCTGTGAAAATTGTTTAAAATACTTGTAAATATTTCTATATGATTATTTTCTATTATACAGACAGGATTTGTGGAGACATTGAAGCCGAATTTCGTGCCAGGACAGGCAATGGCAGGGTCAATGTCGGCCACAGCGACCGTGCTTTCTGGATCGCCGATGAACGCAATGGACGAGAAGCTCAGTCATCTGCAGTTACTGCAGGAGAATGAAAATCTAAAGGCTCAAGTGAGCGACTTGAATGAAAAGGTGGAAACTCTGCGCGTGAAACGTATGCAGGACAAGGAAAAAATGAAGGAATTTGAAAAGACGAAGCTTCAGTTGGAACAGCTACTGGAGTTCAAGTCAAAGGTGATGGAGAGTCAGGCGAGTTTGCAGCGTGAACTTCAGCGTGCGCGACAGGAGGCCCGTGATGCCCAACTGGCAAAAGGTAATTATCAGGACGAGATGGCCGATCTGGCAGAGACTGTGGAAATGGCTACACTGGACAAGGAAATGGCGGAGGAAAAGGCCGAGACGCTTCAAATTGAATTGGACCAACTGAAGGAAAAACTGGAGGAAAAAACCCTGGATCTTGAAATTTTACGCAATGAAATGTCGGAACGTATGGGTGGAAGTACGCTCACTACCAGCGGTGCACCGTCAACCTATGAAATTAAACAGTTGGAGCAACAAAATACTCGATTGCGTGAAACGCTGGTTAAAATGCGTGATTTATCGGCACATGAAAAACACGAGTTTCAAAAGCTTCAAAAAGATTTAGATCAGAAAAAATCTGAGATATTGGAGTTGGGCAGAACTAAGCAAAAATTGTCAGCAAGAGTTGAGGAAATGGAGCATCAAATTGCGGACCTGCAGGAGCAGGTGGACGCAGCACTGGGTGCCGAAGAAATGGTAGAAATGTTGGGTGAAAAGAAAATGATGCTTGAAGAGCGTGTAACCGAGTTGGAAGAGGCAGTTGCGGATTTAGAGGCGCTGCAGGATATGTCAGACCAGTTGGCCGAGTCATCAAAGGAATTGGAGCTTGAACTGCGCGAGGAATTAGATTTGGCGCTTGGTTCGACTCGAGATGCTCAACGGCATCGCGATGCAGCTCTGGAAACCCTGGCCGACCGTGAAATGACGATTGCAAAATTTAGAGAATTAACTAGCCAGTTGCAGGATCAATATTCCCAGCTGCAGGACCGAATTCAATCGACAGAATCAATGCAACCTGGGGCGCGAGGAGCTCAACAACAGTTGGCCGAGATTCTCGACTTCCAAAAGACATTTGCAGAGTCGCGAGCACAGACCAAGGCTGTTGATCTTGAATTGCGACGATTGGACGTAGAGGAAGCGCGAAATCACGTGAAATATTTACTCTCATTCATGCCACCAGCTTTCCTCACGCGTGGCGGCGATCATGATGCCATTTTGACACTTTTATTAATTCCGAGAATGATTCAAAAATCGGAAATTCTCATTTCCCAGCTTAGAGATAAGTATGGGGTAATTGAGAAGGTGGACAGATCGTCACTGCTGAAAGGACACTCAGTTGCACAGTATACCTTCCGATCGCGTATGTGCGGTCACATGTACGCATTGCAAACAGTGCTGGGATGCTTTGAGTCAACTCTCAATGCCTGTGCTCCGGAAATTCTCCTGAAAGTCGGCGCAGCATATCCGGAAATGGCTGCCCAAGAGAAGTGCTTGGATTCATTGATTCAACTAACGAAAAAGGATCAATTGGACGAGAATATTTCCATAGAAGCAATTGAAAAAACTTGTGTCTACTTTTCTACACTATTCTCTGTATTTTTCGGCGATAATTCCGTGGTTAATCAAGCTAAAATGGTGGTCAATGCTTCACGCAGTCTTGGCAGTATCTGTGAGGCCATTATAACCGAGGCAACTGCTGTAAAATTGTTGGCGGAGAGTGATGGCGGTGAAATCGGACTATTATGTCAACATATTGAAACTACGTGCGAGGTTATACAGCAGCACTTGAGCTCGGCCAGACGGCGAGTACCGCGTGATCAAGTTGCCTGTGAAACTAGTGTGAATTTAGGACTGGATAAAAATTGGCCCAATGATTTTTCACAGTCGTATCAGCATGCAGTGAAGATCACTAAAACTCTGCAGGATTTATTAAAAAATGCTCTTCAAACGATAATTTACAATGGTGATTTGGACGCGGGATTGAGTGCTGCCAAGCTGGAAGAAATGGCCGAATCATCGAGTGAGAAAATCTTTGACACTGATGATATGGGAATTGTTGCGTCCTTGAAAAATGGCCTGTCAGCCTTGCGACTCTCGGCTGCGGATTTAGCACAAAAAATGGCCGAGTGTGAAAATGAATTGGCGATTACTGGTGAAACTACTAATCAGCCGCAAGAAATCGGACAGGAGATCACTACGCCTATTCAATTGCGAGCACAATCGGCGCGAAAGGAGGCGGAAGAGACGAAAATTCTTGCGAGAAAGCTTGAGACACGTGACGCAGACATACGCGAAGCCAAGCTGACGCTTCGTGAGAAGCAGGAGGAGCTCTCGGAGATGATTTTACGCAAGGAATTGGCGGAAAAACGCCTGGCAACGCAGCAACACGATCATGAACTCAATGTAGACCAATTGAAGAGAAAGTTGGAGGAGTCGCAAAATCAGCTGAAGCGCAAGGAAAAAGAATTTGAGGAGACAATGGATCATTTGCAGACGGATATCGACAGTCTGGAGTCTGAGAGGGGCCAGTTGAAGGAGAAACTAAAGTCACTTGGCAAGAAGGCAACCACACCAATCACTGGCATACCCTCAGCACTGTCTGACAGCACAATGAGCATCTCTTCAAGCGATCCAAGTACCATTTTGTCCACAGCTCCTATAGCCTTTGACAATAGACTACTCGTGCAGGAGATCACAGCGCTACGAGAGGCGCTTGTCAATGAAAATCGATTAAAGAAGAAGCTTTTGTCAGAATCACTTAAAAATAAATTCAATAGTCTCGGAGCGCTGCCGGCAGTCTCATCCCTGCATCAATCCGACCCACACATTGATGAGCTGCGAGAAAAACGTGCACAGCTACTCAAGGTACAGTCCGAATTACCAGTGAATAATTTTTTACTAAATTTTGTAGGCTATAAAAATTTTTTCTCATTTATTTTCAGGATGTACAGCATCAAATGATCTTTCCAACGGTTCCTGATTTAACTCGCGGCCCGAAAAATACCGTGGAAGATGTCCCGACAATTGAGAAAACATCATCAGCATATGAACTAGTAAAACGTCAACTAATCATGAAGAGTTTAACACACCGTGCAGATCAATTAACGGTAATACTTGAAATTTACTCATCAAAAATCATTTATACAGTGTTATAATTGTTTTTTTTTTTTTTTTTTTTATTAATTTCAGAATGAAATCTGTCAAGCAAGAGTGATGAAAACTATGGGTGGAATGGCACCAGCAAATTTCGCAGTATTTCCAAGCCGTGAAATGGCATCGGCAATGCGTGAAAAAGATAGTATATTGGCAGCACAAATAAATATTCCTTGCAATGGCCCAAGTCGTGTACATGCCATCAATGTAGGCACGCAAGATTTGAGAAGAGTTCACACGCTTTTATGCTATTAAAATATTATTAATTTTTTGTTTTTTCTATCACCGAATCATAATAGGCATTTTAAATAGTAATTTATTCAGAATAATAACACAAATGATTTTTTTTAGTCCTCAAATATATATTCTACATGTGGTAAATAACATTAAAAATATTAAATAATTAATTGAAGGCATATTTCTTGAAGAAATAAAGGAAATAATGAGTGCATACAATATCGAGTCTTTATTAATAGAGACGAAAAGAATGAGACACGTAAAATGGACAATAAAATCCGCTGATGGGCCGTCAAACCTCCGCCCCCCTTCCCTTCAAGATATTAATGATATAACGCATCATGTAATTAATGTGATTTTCATAATCATACACTATTTATAATATATATTTATATATTTGTATATTTATATATATTTATATGCATATGCCGAACAGCAGTATGTGCACGTATTCGTTATTTTTTTTTTTTGCATTTCACTCTTTTTTTTTTGTTTTTTTGTATGTTTACTTTTTTTTTTTTATTCATTCGATGCACTTTTGCGATACATACACTTTTTTCAGTCGCGTTATAACGCTATTTCAGTAACTTATTTTTATCTAAAACTAATTTAATTAAAGAATCACATTCATTCGCACAAATACACACGGCACAAAAAAGTGCTAATAATTATTCGCATCAATCACTCATTAAATTTTTTTTTTTTTTTTAATTTCCATTAAGATATATTTTATCTTGTATTCTTACGATACCCCTTTTTATGGCGTTTATATTGCCAGGAAAAAAGGGCTTTCAATTCAATTTTATCCAGTACGGAACTGAACTTTTTTTTTTATTTAAATGTTCCTACTAGATGCTTTTCGCTGGGTTTAAATTATTTCGATAATTTTTATTAGAATTAACTAATTGGAATTCTGTAGGAGCATTTTTTGTGATACTAGTAGAAGACTTTTTTCTACAGCCAACGAAAAAAAAAACATCAACACATTTCTTCACAGAATTTTTTTTCTTCTTTTTTTCCTTCGAAGAAAAAAATGCCTCTACAGTACTCCAATTGTTTCCATAAGTTGGTGGTAATAAACAAAAAAAAAATATCCTAATAAAACGACATAATTGCCGGTTTCACAGGACAAACTAATCCTTTTTTTAATATTTATATTACAGATGGAAGCATCAAACGATATTATGGGCTAGTAAATACGAAACTAAAATGAAGACAAGATCTTTAAAAAAAAAAACAATTTATGACTTGTCATTGTAGGTCATTCTCACTCAAATCCGTCGCTTCGGGTCAATCCGCAAAATATAAATAATAAAGAATAAGACTGAGATTAGAGAGTGCAGTACCGTTGCACTCACGAAGCCATTGGTAAAATGAATATTCGTAAGGGCCAGTAAATACGATTAGTGGAAAATGCTATTCCTTATAATTGTTTTTTTTCCTTTTCTTTCCTATTCGACATCCATTTAGTTGTGAGAATACCTTCTAATTTTCTACAAGGCAGACAATCTCATTCGGCGCCTTCTAACACAGAATATCTTCCAACTGATCACATGTACATACACAAACGTAATCGTATATATCACTTGCCGCATGAAACTTTGATGACGCGAGCGTATATATTCTTTCTCACAATTGTTTTCTTTCCGATGCTGCTGCGCTGCTGCTGCTGCTGCTGCTGCTGCTGCTGTTTTTTTTATCGATACATAATTCTCAACACAAACATACTTTTTTCTTATCCACAGTTTATTAATTAGTGTAATTATTATTAAATTCACTCAATTCGACTGACGTGAGTCGAAAAACAAAAAAATATATATATAATACGAGAAAAATTAAATTAAAAATTCGACAAAATTGCCGGTAGCTTTTAGAAAAAGGAAACAAACAAATGTATTGTGAATGAATAGTTTACTTTGCATTTATCCTGTTGATCGTTCGTCGCTTTAAATTCTCCATCTATTTTCCATTACAAGAAAGAAATACTTGCACTCAGGCATACACACACACACACACACACACTGGCTAAAAAGTATTGAGACGTAGGTACATCAGCATCATGTGCTGCTGAAAGATGTTCTGCGTAATTTCCAGCCTGTG
>MVJL01000760.1:0-100091 GCA_002156465.1 Macrocentrus cingulum | reverse complement strand
GAAGAAGTTTCAAAAATTGTTGACTAGAAATAAAAATACTATATTTTTAGTAGTATAGTTTACTACTATACAATTAAAGATTACTATTTGTTTGAGAAATGACTATTACTAAGTAAACTATGATCTTGTAATTGTGATAAAAGACAGGCAACAAATATAGTTTTTCTTGTAAATCAATTATTCTTTATTTCTCTATATTTTTATTCCTGCCCCCGACCAGCAGCACTCGCTTCGCTCGTGCTGCAAATGTCGGGGCAGGCGTTGACATTTTTTAGTGTACACAATTATTTGCGTACTTTCGGCCGGATAGCAAGAAAAATAGTATACACTACAAGTGCAGAAAGTTGAGAGCCCTGAACTGCGCGCCATGTGATGCCCTCGGCTTCGCCTCGGGCATCATGGCGCGCAGTGCAGGAATCTCAACTTTCTGCACTTGTAGTGTAATATACTATTATTAATTTTTTTTTTTTACTACATGAAACATAATTCTGACATTTACAAAAAAATCATCATTACTGATACGAACATTATATCATTTAAAAATGGAGGGTTTAATTTTTTACCTCAGGGAAGGAACCAAATAAAATATAGTTATGATAGAACATATTTAATTTATAAATCGGCTCGGTCATATTAGAAAATTGGAGAATTGAATCTTCACAAATTTTAAACTTTTTTGGAATATTTCTTCGTGAATGAAGTAAATCTTTCATGTAAACCTTCACTCGTTCCACATGTTTTTTTCCAAGTTGTCGTATTTTTTTTTCTGTTAAAAATTAAATATTTCCCATAAATATATACAGAGCATAGAAAATAATAGAATGAAAAAAAATTAATAAATACCGTTAGCGTCGTTGATATTAGCAAATTGATAAGCAGCCTTTAATCCAGCAAAGTATTTAATATCCACGAGTACAAAACCGATAGATTGAGTATAAAAATCATCTTGTACTTCCCAGTAAGCTTTACAATGACGATATTTATCAGTATTATGTCGTGAGCTAAGCTGTGATACCAACTTTTCAAGCTTTGAACTGTATTCCCGTAATTTTTCTTGGAATATCGGGTACAGAGCAGTAGGTTCCATATCTTCAATCGGTGAAACACTTTTCGATAGATCCAAAAATTCTTTTAGATATATACCTTGCGATGTAATTCCATCATATTTTGAGATAATTTTATTAACTACATCGTGATTAGGTATAATCGCAGTCTTACTCAATCCTATATTGCTGACAAAGCCAGAAATTTTTCGAATATCACTATCCAATGATTCCTTGTATTCGTTTGACATTTCCGAAGCCACCATTTGAAAAAGTAGGCCCGTCAATATGAAGCCAAAAAATCGCACGGATGTCATGTCTTAAAAAATTAATAAATCATTAATTTAATTATTTTATCGAGTAGATTAATTCATTGGTTTAATGAAAAATAAAGAATTTCAAAACATACTTGAACAGAGTTTTCAAAACTTTTTTAAACAATCGACAAAGTAATTCTGACTGCTGCTGAACACTCGACACGTTTTTAAAGCGGGGATATCGTGATAATACACGTGGAGGTCAAATTTGACGTACGACTCGTATAGCGCCACATGCACTCAAACGCTCTACTGATAAACTGACAAAAATAAAAATTTTTATTGCTAGCGGCGAAGAATTTATTTCTACTTTTTATCACAGGACAGTAAACAATAATTATCGACAACTGCGCTCGAAAACAAAGTGAAAAAAAAATGTTCAGTGTATAGTTGAACAAAAAATTGAAAAATTTTGCATTAAAAAAATTCAAACTTTCCGTAGAATTAAAAATACATGATTAAACCATAGAGCAAATCTCTTTTAGTTATTAATTAAATGAAAATAAATCATTAATTATAACTAAATTTTTTAAAAAATACGACATATCAAATTTTGCCTTGTTTAAGAGATAAAAAACCAATTAAACTCTGAAAAATATATTTCTATTGAAAAAAAAAAAATATATTTACCTAAAAAATAATCTGAAAAAATTTTCAAATAATTTTCCATAAAATATCTTCGCCAATAGAAAAAAAATTTTTTTTTTTTTTTTTCAAAAAAAATGTAAAACTACATTCAATCATTAATTCGAAACCAAATGTAGAAAAATGTGGGTCAAAATGGGTGAATAATAATTTTTTAGAAACCCCCAAATGTAAAAAAAGAGTAAAAAATCGTTAAAAAAGACAAAAATTGAAGAAATAATTATACAATTGCTTATAAAATCCAATTTTACTGATGTAAAATTACAGGACAAAAAGTTAAACAGATAATTCAATCAATATATTCCCCTATATCAATAAATAAAATCATCCACCAACAGAAATTTCCATAAAAACTCATGTATCTCCAAAGTTCCTCATTACTAGCATTATATACTTTTTCACCCATTTAATCGCTACCTGAGTTTTTATCAATTTTTTCCCCATCAAAGAAACCAGCCAAGATACTCGACAATCAACTGCACATCCATATAGTTCCGGTTTTCCGCGCGATTCAACGAATTTCACGAGGTGCAACAATACGAAGAAGGAACGGGTGACTTTGAGGCCGGGTGTACCATTCTAACAACCACCTAATGAGTTTTTTTCAACCCTTTCCCGCACTTGAAACCTGTGTACATGTCGCAAACTTGATGATCAAGCATCAATTGCGGCTGATGCAAACTTATTTCATGAGAATATTCGAGTGCCTCTCGCAGAAAGACGTCAAATTGGCGCAGGCAGAGGCAGGAACAAAGGCGGATGTGATCGGGAAGCAGAGTGTGTTTAGCTTAGGGAGAGGATTGGACCTCTCGGATAGAAATGGAAAGCAGAATTGGTGGTGAATTTCAATGGGGATCGTGCCTGGAAAAGTTTTCTCCCCTCATTTCCATCCTGAAAATTTCCTCTCTGTTTCTCGCCTTAATTTCTCCATCTTCGACACAGCGATAAATAATTGGCAGGTGCGTGGTATGGCGTTAAACGAATTTTCACACACTGCCAAGATGAATGGACTCGTGTGCTGCTGCTGCTCCTCGCCCTATATGGAATTCAGTTGTCCCGGGGCGTCGACGGCGCGGCACAAACGCTCTCTCTTCTCCACTCGCTAGAATCGCGCGTCGTCTGGTTTACCTTGGGCATGTACAGCAGCAACGTGTGTACTTCTCGCGTGTCGTCCCTGCCATGCATACTACACCATATCAGAGAGAGGTTATGTGCTCTCGTGTTTGCTCTTTGCGCGCGCTTTCTCCCTGCTCGCGAATTAAGACGTCGCGTTGCCTGCACACAGCCACTTACCTCATGGTGTTGTAGCTGAGAAATTCTACAAAAAATACCTATAATCTTACGCTTTTATTTCTCATTTGTCCAACGACAACATCAACAACAACAACAACGCACTTTTTGCCGCGATTAAGTCACTCAAATCCACGTAGTCACGCGATTTTGCAGTTTATGGTTATTCATTTATTATCCAAGATTATGCCAACATCCCCCCGAGACACTTTGAGTCAGTTCAATTGACGGGAAATATTTTTTTCAACCCTTTTAACACTTGTAGTTGAAAAATAACAACATCTGCAAGGTTAATTTGAGCTGTATAATGGGTTTAAGCACTGATTTGTTGAGTTTTAGAGATACAATATCATTTGCAATCAAGTTGTTAACAAATATATAATGTTCAAAAGCATTTAATTAGCTTGAAATATTTTTTATTGATGATTTACGCGATGAAAATTAAAATTGAAATTTTTATTTTTTTAAATATCTCGAAAATGCGTAAAAATATTGAAAAAAATTATTCTACATTTTTTGTAGAAAATTAAAATCTCTATTATTTAAGTCTTATGAATTTTTTTGATATCTCTATTATTTATCGAGTTATTAGCAAAAAATTGAAAAAACTTTTTTTTTCAATAGTTGGAAATATTTATTATTTATGATTTTAATGATGAAAAAATGACTAAATTTTGGTTTAAATATTTGTTAAAAATATTAAAAATACACCTACAACCCGTGGTTATTGTGAAAAAAAATGTTTTGCTGATTGCACCTTCATTCTCAAAGGACAAAGACCTTCATTTCCCGTGTTTACCGGCTGACTGGTTGGTCCATCGTTATACCTTTTATTCACCTCCATCTTCTCCACGCATACATCCTCGCACTTGAGATTTCCTGCTGGTTTTCTTTATGCCTATGCCAGAGGGTGGATATTGGTATTCCAGTGTGTCGATAGGGACCGATAGGAAAATCGAATGTCAAGTGGGCATTTGAATGAATGGTTTTTGATGGAGATAAGAAAAAAAAACTCCTTGCGAAAATCCGTGAAAATTATTGTATGAAAAAATATTAAAAATAATTCGTTAAAGAGTTATATATATGTGTGTGTGAAATGATTAAGGTGGGAATAATTGAGGAAATAGGTGGAGAAAAAAAATTGATGATCGTATCAAGAGGGGGCCAATCTCTCAATTCCCTCAAGCACTTTCGCTGAGCGCGACGCCTCGTAAATTTTCTGACGTTTTAAAAAATGTGACTGCGTCTGTTTGGTTGCGCAGGAAAATAAAAAGATATAAAGAAAATCACCCCTATGAAAGTATGAGCAAGGCGAGCTCAGAATTAGCATTCCAAAATCGTACAGACTATTCGTCTCCCAGTGGGACACAAGAATCCAAACGATTCCTATCGAATTTTACCCCGCGCCGTCTTTTGTTTTTCAGATGCTAAATTTACGGGAGTAACCCACCCCTTTGTATTACATATATATATATATGTATAACCACGTCTCTCTGCTAATAGAGATTCCAAAAAAATTCGCACGAAAAAAACATCTATTAAATAAAGAAAAAAAAAAAACATAAAAACTAATAAATAAATTAAAAAAATATATAAATATAATCATGAAAATAACAAATTAAGAAAAAAAAAAAAGTAAAAATAAAATGTTAGAAAAAGACCGTCATTTTTGTAAACATTTTTTAATGTAAATATATCTCGTAAACACCGCAATTTTTAATAAAATTTATAAATATCTTTTTTATTAATTATTAAATTTTCTTTCTTTTTTATTTAAAACTTTTTTTCTTAAAAAAATTATTTTTCAAATTATCGTGTGTACAAAAAAGTACACTTGTCTTTTATTTGTTTATAATGTTAATATCTTGTTAAATATTGTTTAATTGAATAAAATAGTTATTATAAAATTTAAAGATTATTAAATTTTATACTTTTTTTATCTAAAGCTTTTTTGTCTAAAATCATTAGTTTTTGAATTTTTCCCCGGTTTTTTATGGAAAATATGCATAAAAATGAAGATTTTTTTCTCAGCACTTTCTTTAAGTCTATGGAAATAATGTTTAATTGAAATTTCCCCTAAAATTTCATCAAGCAACCCTTCCGCAAACATCTAAGCTTTTTTTCTTACCTCGTTTACTTTTTTATTTCACGTAATAACGACGAGAGACACTTTCACAAACGATCATGGTTATTCCAGCGATTTTTTTTTTCTCTCTCCCGACGAAATGCGTTCACCAAAAGTACATGCTATATAGGGAAGTATAACGCGGTAATCCGCACGTGTTACCCCTCTGTGGCATATTCTAAAAAATCGTCAAGTATATAAAATGCAGAGGGTTGACAGAGAAATATTGACCTAAAGATCTAGAACGTAAACTAATTTAAATTTGTCATTGGGACAAATCAAAGTTGACTGCAGGTGCTGAGAACGAGAATTAAACCCAAAGTTTCCAGTGCGGTTTAGCGACCGCTAATTAAATTAATTTCTGTACCAACCCTCGGCAAATATATTCTCATCGAGGAATGGATCAATTTTCTAAAGGAAAAAAAAAATCTTTTCAGTCTTTTCTCAAGCGCGAGCTTTCGTTATTTCAATTAACACGCCCACCGTGCTCGATTTTGCCTCTCGCGAGGGAGTAGAAAGTCTTTATCACTCGGGCAAAGAGGAGTTGAGGAGGAGGACTATTGCACAAAGTGAGGGGTTGTACTGGCACTTTGCGCTGCGGGAGGCTGAATTTGCATACAGAGCATCTGTCACCAGCCCCTTAGCCGGCTTCAGCCATTTTCGACTTGGACTATCTCCTGCTAGCAATCTATGGAATAATGGTAGCCATTCTTATGGTAAATCTGTTCAACGAGCAGCCTTTTCTCCGCGCGTCTCACGCTCATTTATCGTGTCGAGAAGTGGAGCAAGCGCTCAAATATACGCATATACTTTTCATCGCCCAGTTTGCATTATTCCAATCGCTCTATTTTTCAGTTTAATATAAATTTTATAATAATGACTATCAGCCTTGTTTCAATGCTTATTAGTTGATTTAACTGTGAAATAAGTCGTGCAGTGCAACCGTGAGAATGAATATGAGACACTTCAGAGGGTATAATTGGGTTTAATTTAGCGCGTTATTAGTTTGTAGTAATTTTTCGTCCATTTCACGCGGTTATTATCAAAAAAAAAAATTTTTTGAATTTTTTTTTGTAAACTACTATTTGGAGAAAAAAAAGTTTGGAATATATATTATTCTATTTAAAATTGTCTATAAAAAAAGATTCTATAGTTTTTCTGAAAAACTCATTAATTTAGCGCGCAGTGAACTTGAAAGTTTTTGAAAAAATTATGTGCATAATTAAAACTCACGATTTGCCTTCTAAAACAGTTATAATTTGGTTTTAGGGTACTAGGTCAGCTTAAAATATGTAATTCATAGCTAAAATTGGGGACGGTTGGATGAGAAAAAAATTTTTTGGTCAAATTTTGAAAGGGGTATATAAATACTTTGGATATCTCACTGTTTTCGTAATTTTTTAGGTTTTTTAGCGATAACTCACTAAATAAGCAAGATATCGAAAAATTTTATTCGACTTAAATTATCGGGGATAATTTTATACACGAAAAATGTTAAATAAATTTTTTTGTATCTCTTTCAGTTTTTGAGATATTACTGTTTTTTTGGAATTTTTATTTTTCAAAATATCTCAAAAACGCGTTGAAATATAAAAAAAAAATTACTCAACATTTTTTGTAGTAAATTAAATTTTCCGTCATTTATGTTCTATAAAATTTTCCATTATCTCCATTATTCACTGAGTTATCAGTGAAAAACAAAAAAAAATGACAAAAATCGCAAAATTTCCACATTTAATACTTTGATAAAGTTTTCCAACGCTTCAGGAACGATTTATGCTTAAATAAACCTTGGAAAAATTTTCCCAGTGTCTAAAGACAAACTATAATCATTTTCAAGTATAAAAAAAATTTCCAAGCCAACGAAAACCCAGCTTATATACCACCAGAAAAAAAATCAAGTTCCAGACATAGTTCTGCGTACATTCACGGAATAGAATCTCTCTCTGCAGGGTGATATTTTTTTCCTTGAGGTTGTCTGCAACGAATTTTACTCTGCTCACTTTCATCGCATCCATTAGATCGGGGGTTGTGCGCTTTCCACGAAATAGAATTTGTGGTGGAGCCGAGTGTGTATATGCCGTCTTGTCTCGGCAGCTTGAATATATGTCTTGGCTTTTCCGCCCTCGCTGCATGTTCAGCAATATTCTCCACCATCAACGTCTAAAGTAAAAAAACCAACTTCTTCCTCAAGTTTTATCTTCAGTCAGTTCAACGCAAAAAAAAAAACCTTGGTTCAATAGTTTTTGAGTAAAAGCCAGGTGTCGCGGCTGTTTTACAGCCGGTCACCCGAGAGGGCAGTAGCAAGTACGTCGTTTACATTCGAATCGCTCATTGGGGAACTCTATTGCCCTCGGATAAACTCGCAGATTTGGATAAAGGTCCAATAGAGACCGTCATCAAAATCAGACCAGGGTAAAACCATATAAATGTCCCTTTAAACTCTCGTCTATGAATTTATTTTGTGCAATTGCTTGAAAACAAAATTTTCTACTCACTCAACCATCATCAAAAAAATTATTAACATAAATTCTAATCATATTCAAGATATCTTAAAATTTCACATTTTAAACCACTAATCTTTAAGTATTTCTATGAAAAAAAATTTTAATTTTATATTTTCTTCATAATTTTCGAAATTTTATGCTTTTATAATGTTATAAAAAATATTTTTAAACATTTTTACAAACATTTAAGGGTTAAAATTATGATTAATTTGAATTAAAGAATTAAGAGGTATTTTAAACGATGAAAAAAAAAATGTTTTTTTAATAGTTTAAATGTTTCAAGTAGTTTAAAAAGTATTTTTCAACTTTATTTATAGTTGAAACTTGAAAAATCCTTTTCTTAAAGTTTATTTCCACTGTTGCAAACTTTCTTTGAAGGGTAAAACTTTTCAAAAAGTCCATCATGTGTCTTGTGAGAGCGTCTGCTGTTATAGAAAGAGATGAAATATCCTCCAGTATTTGTTATATTAGTAGTGAAGGAAGAGTGTGGGCGCATTGGCTGTGTGCCCCAGGACAATTGAAACGATACATCAATGCCCAAGTGGGGCTGCCGCCGGGGCGCAGACGTGGTCGAGGTGTTCGACGACCTCTAGGGACACAAATCAAGGTGTGAGTAGCCCCATCATTGAAGGACCTCACGCGCATCTTGAGGGATATTTTCCTCGAGAGAAAACTGGCAACCTTAATTGAACGAATCTTCGGCATGGCAGCACTTTCATCCAACTAATCCTGACAATTTCAGACCTTGCCTCGAATCCTTTGAGTCTTGGCTTTTCCGAAATACCCAAAACAAGCGTTATCAGTCATAATCTGACAAGCGAATCCGGACAAAAACGAAAGAAAATTGAGAAAAATATTTTAAAAAATCAATAAACATTTTTTAAAACCTTGTAAAATTGTTCTACACTCCAGAAATCATCGTGTATAACAGCAAAAAAATTTTTTTTTGATTTTAAAAATGTTACAAAAATGAAAAAAAAAATTTTTTTATTCTATCCAAACATCTCAAAACCTATCCTAGATGCACAATAAATATTTTTTTCTTCATATAATTAACATTTTCAATGAATTTCCCATCAAAATGTAGCAAAAAAAATTTTTTTTATTGTGCTAATCTCAACTCTAAATGATTTTTCCTTTGAATTATAATTTTTTTCAATCAGCAGGATACGTTGGTACTCGTCTAAAGTGTTGAACGAGAGGTTGCAATAGCCAAGGTATCAGGTAAAATAACGATAAATTAAATATCAAGTGCGGGACAGTGCATAGGCGATTAATAAACGTAGGTCGGGTTGGTGGTGTTGTGAAAGCCACAACCATAATTATATATTCCTGGGCACGTTCAAGCGCAGTTTATTCCCGGGTCGTATAGAGCGTGGCCGCACTTCGTTATACCCAGGATATATCCAGAGGGTGCGTTGAATCGTCCGATTATCGACGTTATCTCACTTCGGGGGCTCACGAAGGAACATCCGTTTAATCCGCGATCGATAGACAACGCGCATTTGCCATATATATACACGAGCGAAAAAAAGTCTAGCATGAGAAATTCATTTTTTGCCATTTCGGAATTTCGACATTCATGGTATCACGTAGCGGACGAGGGTGGCAGGCGAATATACGTCAGCCTGTGCTCATCAAGCGTGTGCCAAAGCCGACTGAATACCAATTGTGTGGTCGGCGCCTGGGGAAACTCTGTGCCCCCAGCCTGCAGTTCTATACAAGCCTGATGCTTGCCTGGGAAAAGTCAATGACTCTTATTAAACACCGCTCGCTTTCCAGTTTACATATTATTACAGAGTTCATATCAGAGCTTCTTTACAGAGTATTTTAACTCTTCAATCTCCGCACATATCGTTTTCAATCACCCTCATCTATATCAATCACTGTCGGCCAACAACAAAATCTATATTTGTCCGTCAGACATTTTAAATCGGTAGATAAAGCAGTTGTTAAACGGTTGAGACATTTGACATGACCGCAATGCCCCAAATGGTATCTAGATAATTTTAGTTGGGAAATATTTGCGAATATCTCGATAAGGATGTGAGTTGGAGAAGTTTTCATGATGACCTTTTTTGTAGGTTATAAAATTCTCTAGAAAAAAGATCCTTAGAGAAGAATTTTTATCTTCAATAATTTAGAAGATATTTTGAGTTAAAAAAGCAAGACTTTTTATCGATATGACAGTTTTGTTTTTAGAGATGGGATATATATTACAAAATATCTTGATAAGGATGCGAATTGGAGAAATTTTGATAAGGACCTTTTTTGTAGGTAATAAAATTATCTACAAAAGAGGTTTTTTGTGAAAAATTACTATCTTTAATTGTTTAGGAGATATTTTGATTTTAAATAACGTGATAGTTTTAATGTACGTCTGTTTAGGTTTAGATACGTGATAAATGATGATTATAAATTTATATTGTGTTGATATATTTTTGGTTTTAAGATATTTAAGGGTTAATCAAGTAAAAAAATTGATGTAGGTATGGATAATATTTTTTTTTCAAGCGAAAAAGTCACTGAATTCAGCGCGCTCGATTACTGCAGTAGAAAAAGCCATTTTGCGATGTATGTGGTCAGACATGGCTTCTCCAACCATCGCATATGTACATACCTGACTTATAAACAGTAATATATAATCTGAATAACTATAATAATACACTCTCTTATAAAATTGAAATATATTTATTATTATAACAAAAAAAAATTTTTTTAATTGCTAAACTAATTTTTTTGCAGTTTATCGCGTAATTTTTCACTAGTAATTTTCAAAAAAAAAATGGTTAATAAGTATTTAGAATGATTTTTTCAACGTTTCGTTGAGATGAAAAAAAGTTTTTTTTTTTTTTTTAGAAAATTTTCAAAAGAGCCCAACCCCTTGGAAATATCGTCATTTTTGTGAATTTTTTCAGTTTTTAGTCAATAACTTTGCGAATAAGCGAGCTATCAAAAAATTTTATTCTAGCAAAATGATTGGGCATTAAAATACCTATAAAAAACGATTATTAAATTTTTTTATATCTCTCTCTTGGTTTTTGAGATATAACAGTTTTTGTAAAATTTTTATTTTTCAAAATATCTCGAAAACCAAGCAAATTATGAAAAAAATTTATTCTACATTTTTTATCAAAAATCAAATTCTTTATCTTTTAATTTCTACAATATTTTTCATTATTTTCTTTATTTATCGAGTTATCAGCAAAAAACTGAAAAAATCATGAAAACGACACTATTTCTAATATTTTGAAAAAATTTCTTTCTCCATCAAACTTCACAACAATTATTGAAACACTTTCTGATATTAAAAAAAAAAAAATAATTTTTGGAATAGTCGAAATAAAGTGATAAACTTTTTTGAAATAAGTATACAGTTTGGCAGTAAAAATATAAATTTTTTTTTCCCTCGACAATGGAGCTTTAAATAAGGTATTGCTCGTGATTTTCTATAAATCGTTATTATTGCCCTCTTGTCGCGTTAATGCAACGCCAGAGTGTGCAATAAAACGTGTGGCGGGGAAATGCCGGTGAATGGAGTGAATAGAGAAAGCGAGTACCTATGTATAACTACGTGCGGCATCGTGGACGTAGTGTTTTGCCAATAATTTACGCGACGAGGGCGCGGCGTGTGTGTGCGGGTGGTCGACACGCGCAGGGGCGGCAAATTTGACACGGGGTTCGCGCTCAAGCCGTCCGGGGGTTGGCTGCAGGTCCACGTGTTCGCGCTCGAACATTTCCGAGACGTCGCGAGGACACACGAACGCTGGATTTCGAGTCGCGAGCCAGACTGTGAAGGAATGCTCTCAGTTGACTGCTCGCGCGCGATCGCATCCGTTCGATCTGACTTCCTACACGATTTCTTATACAACTTTCTTGTGTGTCATCGCATCAGGAATATACAGTGTACGTGATGGCATTGAATATTCAGAGACTATCGTAAAGGTAAACTTGTCATCAAATTCACGGCAAAATACACGATTTTTTACTCACCCGTATGGACTTTCATGTTGCAAGTAGGAAAACAATTTGTTTTCAGTATTCTTAGTCATGTTAGCATCGCTTTTGTCCACTATTACCATCGAAACAGTGAGTGATGAATTTTGTCCCGCAGTTTTTCCACAATAACTCTGCAAATAAGCAAAATAATAAAAAATATTATTAAACTTGAAAAATCCAGTATTAAATTTCCTACAAAAAAGGTTAAATAAATATTTTCTGTATCTTTCATAATTTTCTAAATATTACAGTTTTTTGAAAATTTTTATTTTTCAAAATATCTCAAAAAATAGTCAAAATATCAAAAAAATATATTCTATATTTTTTTTAGAAAATTTCATTTCCAATCATTCATTTCTAATAATATTTTTTATTATCACCATTAGTTACCGAGTTATAAGCGAAAAACAAAAAAAAAAAATCACTAAAATTTAGAAATCCCGTTTGAAATACTTGTGAACAAATTTTTTTCACCTGTTCTCGCGTGACAATCAACCATTAATGTCTCATCAAATGACGTTAATCTCACACTTGCGACGAAAATTTACTCGAAAAAAAAAAGTAAACAAATTTCAACGTGCGATTAATCCGTTCATTAAGCAGCTTTTTAATTATTCGTTTTAATGGCACGGCAATTAGTTGGAAGCCAGCATGTTAATATCTGTATTCAACTAATGAAAGCCAAGATTTATCGGCGTATTCGACGGTCCAGTGACACTCAGCCGTGACTTAATACTCGAGAATTTAACGAAGAGATTGTGTGTGTGTGTGTGTGCGAGATTTTCTGTTGCCTCGGTGCTCAGCATAAATATCGATATTATTCTGATGTCGTGCGCGAGGATGCTTATTCTCTGTTTGTTGTCTCACTCAAGCTCTACAGAAACGCGGCGCAAATTCTCCAAATTCCAATGGAAAAAACCTCGTGCTATCTGTCTAAATATTGCGATGGTAATCGCGCGCTCATTTCCGATTCTCTCTGTTATTTTTTGTGCTTGAGAGGCATCTAATGGCGTCGTAGGAAGATTCGAGTCTAAGTAGACCTTTTAACGCTTCATGCAATCCAGAGCTTCGTTAATTCTTCGAGCACCAATTAGCTCGCGGGTTCTGGATATATTTCATGTAAAATTCGCTCCTCTTCATGTCGTGGTACGCGCAGTCATATGTTGTGGAGAGCCTCATCCTCCCGCTTAGCGGCTGCACAACATCTTTTAGTATGCTTCTGCGAATTAAACATCATCCTTTTAATTACACCGCATATATATTTCTCATGCTATACTGTATCAAAGTACTCGCTGATAATTATTTAGGCTTTCGTGTGTATTTTTAACGCTCATGTGGAAATGATGTGAAGTTTTCTACACGAGTATTTTTATAAGTGCATGTACAACCGCAATTATCAGCTACCATGTAAAACGTAAACTTCATTCTAAAAAATACTCTATTGAAAAAGAAAATTATTTACAATTTTTTATCCTTTTTTGTAAAACATGTTTAAAAAATCGTAAAAGTGGAAATTATTCGGTATTATTGTTTTATATTAATGTTTATGAATTTAAGATGACTTTTCGATGGTTATAGTTAAGATAAAAAATTTTCTAAAGGCAAAAATATCTTTCGGAAATATATTGCATTGTTTGTTTTTTTCAGTTTTTTCACGATAACTCGAAAAATAAAGAAAATATCAAAAAAATTTATTTAATTTAAATTATTGAGAATTAAATTCTCTATAAAAAATGTAGAGACAATTTTTTTTGTATTTTCATTTGTTTACGTGAAAATTCCAAAAATGAAAAACAGTAAAATACAAAAAAATCTTTTTTTTTTTCTATTTTTTGTGGGGTAAAGTTTAAAAAAAATTTTTTTTTACTTTGCGGACTTAAAAATAGTCGTTTTTGAACATTTAGAAAATTTTGGTATTCAAATTTTGTTTTGAATTTTATTGTAAAAAATTTTTACTACTTAAATTCCGGAATTTTTAATTATTTCCTATTTATTTTTAATTTTTTGACATTTTAGAAATTAAAATAATGTATTAAAACTTAATTTATAGTTAAAAAACCCTCAATTAATTAATTAATTATAACAAAAAAAAATTTTTTACCCTGGCAATTTGAAAAAACGTCATTAAAAATTTATGTCATTATTTGAATTTCCGAATTTTTAATTTTTTTTCCACAATTTTCTCGTTTTTTAAAACATTTTAAAAAACTTTATCAACAAATTAGAGCTTAATTTAGCGTGAAAAAATCGAAAAATAAGAAAACAAAAAAATTCTTAAGTTTTTTTTTTAAGATGTTGAATAATTTTCCAAGCCGAAAACAGTGGATGAAAATGTTTTCGGCTGGATGTGGGACGAAAGCCCAAGAGTTGTTTCTGGCGGTGTTGTAATCGCACAACGATCACCGCGACCTCGGTGGAGCTTTAGTAATGCCTTTCTTCCTTGTAAGAAAAAGCAGCGTTGGATCCGTCTCTTATCTCTGCTTGCAATCCCTCCTACAACAAGCACACACTGTCGGCCGCGTCCACTATCCGTTGGGATTACTTTGCCATTAGGATCTTGTCTCTGCACCGACAAATCGTTGGGACGCCGTCGTCGCATAGACGCACAAACTGGAAAGCCATTCGTGGATCTTTTCCAACTACTGCCTCGCTCCTTTTTCTCCGTGAATTACGAGGGCTGCAGCAGCACGCCAAGGCTTTTAATACCTGCAACGTTTATTCTTCCGTTGTGCACACACATATTGACATAACTTTCTTTCCCTGCTGATGATCGTTCCTCTTTTTATGCCCCAAGATGAACGATGTCGTCAGGCAAGGATCCATCAATGTCCAATTTTGTCTTGGCAAACGTTCAGCAACTCAATCCACGCATCAAAAATCCACTCAATACTCTTGCACTAGCCCTTATATATATTTAATCAATATATTTAATTAATAAAAACATCAAATCTTCCAGTCAACTTGACATTTTTTGCCTTTACTCGTATTCTAGACACTTGGGAATTTTTTTTTTAGTGTTTTTAAAATTATTAATCGAACTATTGAATAAATTTTTTGATTTTTTTGATCATATAGAATGTCAGGAGAATAAAATTCCAATGAACTAGGCTTGACTAAAGCCAAAAAAGCATATGCATAAAAAATTTTTGAGCTGTTTTAAGTCAAGATATCTTCTAAACTATTGAAGATGGAAATTTTTCTCAAGAGATTTTTTTTATAGAGAATTTTACGAGCTATAAGAAGGGTTCTTGGTGAAATTTAGCTAACTTGTATTCTTATCAAGATATTAGAGCAAATAAGAAGGTTTTTTGATTTTATATATTTTTTAACAGAATTTTTAAATACTAATTTCTGTGCAAAATATCCTTTAATGATTTATTTCTAGCTAGAGTTATTTTTAATTATTAATAAAAAGCTTGAAGGATAGCCGAAAAAATCTACAACCACCTTACATTAACTTAAAGACTACCTACTACCCCCTAAATCTGGAATTTATGGGTTTCAACAACGAATAATTAGAGAATTTATTGTTTCATGATTTTTTTTAGTGTTAAAATAATATTTTTAAGTAAATACATAGCCTAGAAAACATCCTAAAAAATTTACAACCCCTAAACATCTATTTAAAGATTATTAACTACCCCTTGAACTTTAATTAGTGGAAAATCTCGTCGAAAAATCATTTCAATAATTCACGTTTTAATTCATAGAAAAAATGATTTTTTTCGCATTCCAGGTAAAATTTTTCTCATCAATTAATATATTCTAGTATTTTTATTATTTTTTTTTTTAACGTTTTAAAAATTATTAACAAACTAAAAAATTTCATCATCCCATGTCTAATATTTTTTTATTAGTTTATTAAATTTTCGACTTTTTCAAGTCATAAAATGTATCAATAAATAAATAAACTATCACGTTTAAACTTTTTTTCATCATTTGAATTTTTGTTCATTGGAAAAAAGATGAAAATTTCAATTTTTGAAGTACAATACCTAATTAACGACTAAAAAAAAATTTTTCTCAATGAAATCTGATTTTTCCAGTCTGCCACAATCAAAATTAATTGAAAAATATGTTTATGAATTAATTTAAGCCAATTAATTAGTCTAAAATAGGTGAAAAATAAAATTTTTGATTTATGCAAGAAGAAAAAAAAATTTTTTAGATTTTAGAATAAAAATAGTTTGAATTTTTGACAGTGCGACAACTGCATGACATAGATACTAATCAGGAAAAATGGCACTGAAAACTTGTAACAAAGTTGGATCGAATTAATCAGAATTCGCGTGTGCCACTTGGGGATGATGCTGTTTTTGATGCTCGTGCGCAGTTGGCCAATGTGCGTGCTCGAGTTATGAATATTAAACGTGCAAAGACCGAGCACTTTATTCTCATGATTATCCTGCGGTCCGGGATGAGTGTGTGCGCGTCCTCCAGAGGACTCTCGGCGGCCCCCAGCCGAGTTAACGGCTCGCATTTGTATCCCACGTAATGCGCGCCCTAGCACAAAGAGATGTGAACGCTAGTTTGATACTGTCATGTCTCGATTTTTCCCTGTCGATATCGCCTTCCTCAGTGTATCATACACTATATACGACTTCTGATGCGATGCGTCGCAACGCCGCGTACAAACTTGGATTAAAAATACCGCGCTCTGCACGTGTGCGGCCGGAAATAGACTCCCCGCAGTCAAAGCACACGGAATTAGCCCGAAAGCCCGATTTATTATTTTTATTTAGTAAATACTACACTGCACTGACGAAAATACTGCTATGTATACGCAGAACAATAAAAAAAACAAATGTTTTCTTCGTAAAAATCCGTAAAAAAAAAATTTTTCTTCATCAAAATTCACACAAATAATTTTATTTTCTTCTTGAAAATTAAAGAATAGTTATTTTTTCCATGAAAATTGATTGAAAAAAATTTTTTTTTCATGAGAATTGTAAAAAATTAATTTTTTTTTCTTCTAAAAATTGAGAAAAAAAATTTTTCTTTTGTTTTCTTCATGAAAACAAAGACAAAAAAATGGTTTTTTGTTTTGGAAAAATTCAGAAAAACAGTTTTTTTGGAAAATTAATTTCAACATCAAAATATATAAAATTTTTTAAATACGTTTTTTTTTATGTTAAATATTATGAAAATTTAAATTATGTAATTTAATGTGGAAAATTATGTGGAGAAGTATTTTAAAAATTTCTTTATACTGCTTAGGAATTTTTTTATCATACAAAATGCTCAAATACGTACATATGCGACAGTGCTCCTATTTTCCGCAGCAGTTGGTGGTAATATAGTCCTTCAGATCGACTCTCCCTCTTCGTCTGGAAGCACTGAAAAAAAAAAAAAAGAAAAAAAAGGTAAATTATGGCGTAAATTTATGCAGTCAAGAGAATCATCGATTTATTGTCGGCGTTTTATCACGGTGATAAATTAAATTTTTTTAGTAATCATGGGAAATTTATTCACGCAATACTTGAGTCATTTATTATTTATAGCAATTCCAACTAATTAATTATAAACAATAAATTAAATAATAAAAAAAAAACTCATTTTTCTAAATAAACGAAAATTCTTATTTAAAAAAAAGAAAAACAGTTTTTTTCCATTATTAAATTACTAAAAAATCAAAATAAAGAAATATTAACAAAAAATATAACAATTAAATCCATGATTAATTAAATTTTTTAGAGAAATAAAAAAATTCTTCATCCAAATGATGAAAAAAAAAAAATTTTTTTTTTCCCCAAAAATATGAATCACTATGGTCAGATGGGTGAAATAATAGTCATAAAAATGTAAATATCACCGCAAACAGGATAAAAAACAGTGAAATCATCACAAGAAGCTGTTACTATTGTATATATCAACTTTCTCAAAATTAAATTTGCGGTCTGGTCGCACTGGAGATGGACTACGTGCTACAGTGAGTGCCTGTCACCCTTGAGACACGCATTACTTTGAGTTCCCCACTGCCAAAAGTCCGCGTCACGCCTCCAAATTGCTTTCTGCATGAGTAAGTCGGGCGATTTCACGAAAATCGTCACGAAAATTACAGGGTTGTGGCATTATTCCGCGAAAGAACGATAAAGCATCAGTACAAAAATAGATTCAAGTCTGAAAAAAAATTTTTTTTTAATAAATAAAAGATCGAAAAAGGCCTGGAAGGTCTCCCCTTTCATGCTAATTGGGCGTGGAAGGGTTGTCGGTGTATCTTTCTTGCTCATCCGCGTCGTGAGGGCGAGGCGCATTGTCTGACGATGTAGCGAGCGAAGTTCTGCCTCGTGTGACATGTACTATAGATTCTTAGTCATAAGGTTGCACGGTCGAAGTGTGTATACGAGCGTAAAACAACCCCCTCCTTTGCACAGGGGCGAATATACCGCCGACGAGGTTCGTGATGCAGGGGGGCTCGCATTCGAGGGGTTGTGCCCCTTCAATGACGCTGTCTGTAGTCTTGCGAGCAACGCGCTTTCGTTTGCCTCGCTCGTGAAAAATACGTGTGACAAGATAATAAAATTTTACTGTATTAGACGCGCGATACAAACATGTGCGGCCATTTCTTGTGCAGTTCATAGTGTGTCCTGGATATATTATGGTGTTACACACGTGGAGTTACAATTTCTTTCATTAGGATGTTTGGATAGATGACAAAATGCGTCATAATACTACTCACTACTTCTCAGACTGTCCGAGATGGCAGATGACCAATGTTTATCGACCCCAAATCAAATTTGCCACCATCAGGTATAAAAAGTTTATTTATATTCATTAGATCCACAAAGAATTAACGATCGATTATTGCCATGAAGATTTTAATTGAAAAAAAAATTAATAGAAATGAAAAACTGAAATTATCTTAAATATTATGTGGATTTTTTAATTTAATGAAATTTTGAATAGAACCTTTTTTATATAGCTCTTGAAATTCTCTAAAAAAAAAAAAAAATTATTTGAAAATTAAGATCTCGATTTTTTATCATTTTTAATAATCGTTTATACTTTTAATATTTTACAAAAACGTGAATATCTTGAAAATTATTAATTTGAGGGAAATTTTGAATAGAATCTTTTTTATAGTTCTTAAAATTTTTTACAAAAATGATTCTTATGAAAATTTCGTTATTTTTAGCTATTTAGTAAATATTTAAAATTTAAGTTCTAGATTTCTTTATCATCTTCAATAAAAGAGTAAATATTTTAAAAATGATTAATTTTCGAGAAATTTTTACTAAACTTGTAAAAATTTCGTATAGAACTTTATTTATACCCTTTAAAATTTCCTATAAAAAAATAACTGAAAAAATTTTACTACCTCAGTTATTCGCAATTTAAAATTATCATTTATCCATAAAATTTCAAGAGCACTCTAAAAAAAACCATATTATAATAATATAAAAAGTGAAAAAAAAAAAAAAAAAACTTTACCATCAGTAAAATCCTCATATAATACTAAATTTATTTTCAAGATCGTGAAATATGCAAAGAATGACAGAAACTTTCATCCGACTGCGCTGCACCGCAAAGCAAACTATTAAAAGCCACATTATACTCAAACACCACAATCTCCACATCAATATTCCCATATTAATTAATTTTACAAAAATAAACCTGTCAATAACACAGTGCGACCAGTTTTTACTCACACACTAATAGCTCCACATTCAGCTCTATCTAATTCATTAGCCCGTTGTCTCACTCTTCAGGTGCTTCTGTGTATATTGTATTACACACAGGGATGAAAGTAGGCTCGTACGTGGATAGAATATTACCTTGTTTATTGAGGATAAAGGCCCGGCTCTGTCTTAACGAGGTCTATTTAATATTGTGCCGGCTCGCAGAATTAATTCACGAGTCAACAGCCCAAGAACTTGAATATCATACAATATAATACTTCCCCAAAGAAAAAAAAAAAATCAATTTTTTCTCAAAAACTCAATAAATACGTGATCTAACGAAAAATATAATCAGAACAAAATAATAGAAAATTAAATTCTCCACAAAAAATATAGAATAAATTTTTTTCATATTTTCCTTTATTTTCGAGATATTTTGAAAAATAAAAATTTTCAAAAATCAGCAATATCTCAAAATCTGCGAGAAATACAAAAAAAATTTATTCAACATTTTTTGTAGAAAATTTAATACCCAATCATTTATGTTTAACAAATTTTATTGTTATCTTGCTTATTTATCGAGTTATCATTAAAAAACTAAAAAAAATGTCCTAAAATTCATTTTAAATATGTTAATCTCAGTAAAAAATGATTAATTTTCAATATTTTTTAGTTTTAAGACATTTCTAGACGCAAAAATATTTTTCAAGGGAATTTTTTGGGTATCAAAAAAAAAAATCAACAAAGTCAAACACACGTCTCAAGGGATTTTGAGGTCTCTGTAGACCTTTGTAGCCGGGAAAACCGGGAATTTGGTATTCAGACAGTGTCGTCCTATCAAAACTTATGCGGTCAGGGGGTGGCTCCTTATTGGATTTCTTGGCTAAGCCATTGCAGGGTCGTGTAAGCACCTTGGAACACCCAAAAGCACCAATTATATATATCTAGCGTTGATTTTGCGCGCAGATAAAGCGTCTTTACTCATCTGCCGCCGTCCCCATGTCATACTCTGCCATGAACTTTGTCATCCGCTTTTATCAAAATCCGCTCGCTGAAGGACAAAGCTCGACGAGAGTAGTAGCAGTAAGGGAGGAAGGGGAAAAAGCATGCCCGAAGGCGCGTCGTCGCCGGCACGAGGAGACACACTGACAAAGTTTTCGCATATTAAAAGTCATCTCTCTCTCCAATATTAAAACATTCCACGCCCGGTCATTTTTCTCCAGTTGTGATCTGAAGAATGAAAAAAAAAAAATCTCCGGTATTCCCTTATATTCATGGTGACATGAATGTTTTTTATTTTTTTTGGTGGAAAAATGAGCTAAAAATACCTCCGATCAAAGATTCTAATCTCGGCGCTCTTGGGCATCATTAAAATTTATCTCTCCCTTTCTTCTGCTCACTCTCTCTCTCAAGTCCGTGCCAACTTTTATATACTTTCAACTAACCGTCAGAAAGTATACGGTCGGTGCTTTCATGCTGAAACCAGAGATAAGGGTATTTTAACAATGGAAATGTCAAAAAAACCCGTAAAAATATTTTCTACTTTTTTTAAATTACTGTTTTTAATTATTTAGCAAATGAAAAACAAATTTTTAATCTAATTTCAGTAATATTGTCATTGTAAAAATGAATATATCAGTCGAATATGAAAGATATTCAACATTTCATGCATTTTTGCATCGAAAAACTACATTTTCACATCGATAAATGATAAATTTATTAAAATGATTAACTAAATAGCGAATAATTTGCATTAAAATACCAATGTATAGAATAATTTTACTCTACGATGAGTAAAAATTTTTGCTTATTGAGATTTTGCTAATTTTCGCATATAGCATTAAAAAATACCTCCAAGTGAATTTCAAACATGGATTCACTACTTATATCAAAATTCCACCGAAAAGACATTTTCAAGAGCTAAAAAAAAAAATTCTGATTAATTAAAATTAGTTTTCAAGAAATTCGCATGAAAAAAAAATCTTTCAACCAAAAAAAATTGAGATTAAAATTTTTTTTTTACTGTTAATGATTTTTTTTTTCAAGTTGAATATATATGTTTGTCTAAAAAGAAAAAAGAAAAAAATTCCCGTATATTTAAAGAGTAAAAAACCATTAAGTGTCATTGAAATGCACAAAGAGCCGATCAAAAATGTATCTGGAGCACACGCAATACGAAATATATAATGATTAATTATAACTAAAGAGGTCTGACATTGACTAACGTGGTATAAAAAACAACTGCTGAATGTGACCAGGTTTATCATCATGGAAAAAAATTTTTTTTATATACTATACACACTCTGAACGAACGTCTGCGTGGTCGCGTTAATTACACGAAAATCCAATCCTCGTTGATTCCGTATTCAAGGCCAGGCTGTCGACGCCGGGTCCTATGAATTAATTTTACAGCTCTCCAGGCTTCTGGAGTACGTCTGTATACATATCCATGTCGCGAGACACACCACGCATTTTATTATTATCTCTTTTTCTCCTGAAAGTTGATTTCGCCATGACTTCAAGCATCATGACTTGCTCTACACGCTATATAGGTATTGATCCACCATCTCCATATGAAAGCTCTCGAAGAAAAAAAAAAGAAGAATGATGAAACGCCCGGCAGTTGATCGCGGTAAATCCAGATTTAATAGACACTCCTGCATATCCCTCTGCGCGTCAGCATATTTTATCATCGTTGCTGATGGATTTTTCTTGAATGGGGAAAAAAATTTCCTATACAGTTATTTTTACTTAACAATCCAGTGCAACATCATTTTTTGTAATATTACGTCGTATTAATGCCAGAAAAGCGTTTAAACGCTTTATTTTCAGCAATTTTCGCGATTTTGAGTAGAATAAATCTACGTTACGTCAGACAAAAACAATTATTTAACATTTTTCAAGTTGAATCAATTAAAAAAAAAAAAAAATTTATAAAGTTTAATAAAAAAAAAAAAATTATTTATTTTTTTCGTCAAATTTTTAAAATGATATACCCCTTTAAAATTTTGTAATTTTTGGATTTTTTACTGATAACTCGATAACCAAGCGAGATAGCAAAAAATATCATTCAAGTTAAATAATTAGAAATTTTATTTCCTAAAAAAAACCATAAAATACAATTTTTTAATATTTTAATTCTTTTTCGAGATATTTCAAAAAATTAAAATTTTCAAAAATCGATAATATCTCAAAAACTAAGAGAAATATAAAAAAATTTTATTCTATATTTTTTGTAGAAAATTTAATACCCAATTATTTAATTCCTATAATATTTTTCGATATCTCGCTTATTTATCGAGTTATCGTCAAAAAACGAAGAAAAAAAATGCAAAAACTGCCTAAAAACTCTCTAAAAAATTCAGAGAAAAAATTTTTTTATCTCATTAAAAATGTCTTAAAACTTAATTAAAATACAAATAATATTAATTGTTATTAATTTTAAGACTTTTTTAAAGTCTTTTTAAGTGAATGCAATAAATTTTCTGTGATAAAATAATTCTCGTCACGATTAAACTCATTTTCGCGCACGGTGGAATTTTATAAATCAGTACACTGTGATTGGTATTCGCAAGCAGTGCCTACGTCAGGGTGAAAGATTGTGATTGAATCTAGGGCGGCGCAATAGGCAAGGAAAAACCAAAGCACGGTGTGTTTTCTCGCACCTCGGCCATTTATTTCTGGTCATGTGTATGCGATCAGCACATTCGGACCCGAGCCAATAGTTTTATTATGGCCATGGAGCCCTGCTGGGTCTTGAAAAGCCTTCGGTGGCATTGAAATAAATTCGTCATCGAGCGGAGAGGGCGATTAAATAAAAATCGCTCGATAAATTCACGAGGAAAAAAGTCACTCAAGCGACTCTCAACGTCACATGCTAAATTCGTCATCGAGCGGAGAGGGCGATTAAATAAAAATCGCTCGATAAATTCACGAGGAAAAAAGTCACTCAAGCGACTCTCAACGTCACATGCCGTCACACGTGACTCTCAAAGTCACTCAATCGACACGACATTTTGAAAGTGCGCGACCAAAAGGAGTACGTGATACTCACACATGCTGAGAATTGACGAGGAAAAAAAGGGTGTAGCATTCACTCAATCGACACGACATTTTGAAAGTGCGCGACCAAAAGGAGTACGTGATACTCACACATGCTGAGAATTGACGAGGAAAAAAAGGGTGTAGCATCCCTGCACGGGCTCTCGGGCTTTTTATCGTCGAATATAGAGGCGCCATGTGCGCATGACACACTTGGTGTATACCTAAAAAGAAATAAAGATGAGTAATGACAGCGGGAAGATGCCTCGAAAACGTAAGAGACAGCTGCTTCGTCTATCTTACAAGTCGCCAAAGACGTAAATTGTGTTTCGCTGATGAAACTTCGAGGGCGAAGCTTGTCAATTAATTTAGGAGGGGTATGTTTAGGTGGATCGTAAAAGAACTTGACCCTTGGGCTCTCAGAAAGATCCTCCCTCCCGTCCTAAAAGCTCAATAGCCCATTGTTTGCTCAGGAAATGTTGCGGCAAAACAGCGCGCCTTCTATCACAAATATCTAACAAACCAACGGATTTACGTAAATTTAAGTATCAACATTTTTTTAAGTCCTTGAAATTCTCTACAAAAAAGGTTCTAACAAGAAATTTTTTATCTCTCAAATTTCTGGAGATATTCAAAAAAGAAAACATTAAAGATTTTTAGTCATGAATAATTTTTATATTGTAATATTTGATTTGGTTAAAAATTAAGAAAAATTTTAATTAAATTTTTTTTCTATCTTTTAAAATTCTGTATAAAAGTTATTCTCAAAAAATCCTCAGAACTCACTGTTTTTGAGATATTTTCAAAAAAAATAAATTTTTTTATCATGTCAAAAAAAAATTTTCAGATTTTTTTTTTAATGCAAATATCTCAAAAACAACTAATCCAAGAGAAAAAATGAACTAAAACAATTTTATAGTTTGAAAATTTCTCTATAAAAAATGTTCTAATAAAAAATCCCGTACAAGTCACGGTTTATGAGATATTTTCCAAAAAAAAAAAACAAAAAAACCCGCGGAAAATATAATTGTGTGATGGTTCTTTTGTCCGAGTTGAGCAACAACCCCAACATTTTTTCCTATACCTCGACTGCCAGCTGTGGATACGCTTGTTCCATTTGCTCTGACGAAAAAAATGCGCGACCACTCAAATGCAATTGCGTAAAGTACACGAGCATTAAGCCCCCATCTCCATTACCTCGCAGTAAATCAAGCTCACTTTGTTTCTTTTTACAATTCGCGCTCTCGATATTTCCAATCTTAAACCCGCGTCTTTGTTCAATTTCCTAAGAATTTTACTCTTCCCTCGCAAAAAAAAAAAAACAATAAACCCTCGAAAAAATTAACCCAAATCAGTCTTAAACACCCCACAGTACGGAATAAAAATCAACCATCTAAAAAAAAAAAAGGATTGTATGCGGTATTTTTTCCTCCTGATGGTTAATCAGCGAGAAAACGAGCCTTATCTCCCGTCCAGTTGGCGCGCCAGGGTGAGATATATTTTAGTTTAAATTTCACCGAAGCACCCCTGATTTAGGGCGACATAGCCAGAGGCCAGAGAGGGAGAAAAGCGTCCTACAGATGCTTGCAAGCGATAAGCTAAACGCTCGGCTCTTCCACATAACATCTATTCGTCGGCGGATGTAGGCATTTGCTCGGTATACAAGTACACGCAGACGCAGCAATTCTGTCGAGCTATGTACTTAGTTTAATGTTAACCAGCCTCGAGCAAGAGACATTGTGTCATCCCTCTGCAGCGCGCAAGAGGGCTCATGATGAAGAGAGCTGAAACTCGCATTACAAGCCGCACGACGTGATACACGAGAGTATTTCCGTGAATTCAATCGACGTCCTATTGGCCAGATCCAACTCTCGTCCCAGTTTCACTCAATTTCCGCCTGGTGCCCGCAGAGATGCATCCCTAAATTTTAGATAGAGATCGCCAACTTGTCGGAAATTTCCTGCGGAGGTTTCTCATCATCGTCGCAGCTGTTTCTCGTCAGCTCCTCTATCTTCTCCTTCTGGCACGGTGGTCTATCTACGTGTATATAAACTAGGAAAAAAAAAATAGATAAAGCTGATGATACCCGAGAGGCTTGGTTTACACTCGGATTTTAAATTAGCATATATTGCGAACCCCACGCGCCACCATTTCGTGTATTATATACAACGAACCCCTTTGCATTTTATGACTCGTCATCTTTGGAAAAATCTCACTCACCCCCTTTTTCTGTCGCTTTTTGTTATGTCAAACGTTTTTCCGCTCATTGGCATTCTATAATGGAGAAAAAAAATGACTTTCGTGGTTTTTTTTAACATTTAAGTACAAATAAAACGATTTATGATGATTTTTCAAATGATTTCCAAATTAAAAACGAAAAATTCAATTTTTTCTAATTATTTAAAAGAAAATTATAACCTTGAATGCTCTTAAATAATAAGAATTTTTTTATCATGATCGAAATACGTTAATTCAAGAATGTTAACAATTTTTTGTTGGTTTTTTTGAAATTTTTACAGTAAATAGTAAAAATTTTGAAATAAGACATAAACGTTTTTTGTAGGGAATTAAATTCTCTACAAAAAAGGTCAAATCAATTTTTATCGTATGATTATTAGTTTTTGAGATATGCTAAGAAAAAAATTTTTTTTTCATCCAACTAATTGAGATATCCATCAAAAATGACGATTTCTTCTGGATAATCACAGCTGGATGACTTTGCCCATTGAACCTACTGTGCTTGTCGCTATTAAGGTCAAAATACATCGAATATCGTAGGTAGATTCAAGATCAATTATTATCTTCCGATTGAAACGAACGTAAAAACATCGAAATCTACCAAAAAAAAAAATTAACAATTTCTTCGTATAATCGCTTAAAAATGGAGAAAAAAACCATCGCTTCCTTGACTGCGCCGCTATCTGCCTTGAAATAACCCACAAAGCCAACTCGGCAGATGAGGTCGAGATCTTTGATACCGATGCCTCGTGCATCAGGTTGCTACTGCGTGAATCGACAGATAAACCGGTTTAAAAGCGAGTGTGTATACCCTGCCGCTGTTCATTCAGCTCTAGAGCAACAGCAGCAGGTTTCTGCCTGACTTTCGCGTCAACACTTGGTCACTGGCGCACCCTAGTGCTCGCTCTACCAACACGACCAACTCAACTGGTTTTCCACCGCGATCGAGACACTTTACCAAGCCGTTAACGATATTTGCAAGATTAAATTACCAAGCAAACTCCTAAGCAGAAAAGGTCACCAGGTCATTGCTCCATTAAACCCACACACATTTCTCCACTAAAATCCTGCGCTTATTCACTTTCTCCGCCCAAGGATCAACCTGATATACGCATTAAACGATCGTTCCTGTCTGTCAAGCAGAAGAAAATAATCTCTCAACTTGAAAAAAAAAAAATTGCACATTTTCCACCTTGAGCTTCAAATGTGAAAAATGGTTTTTTTTAGAAATCTCTTGTATAAATGTGGGGAATATATAAACTCTATGTGGATTTTCGTCGTGGAGTTTGCCCACGGGAAGCAGAGGCGTCTCCTCTGAACTTTACGCGAGTTTTTATGCATTCATAACGTTATAGCGCCGACGGGAAATATCTTCCCCCCTTGCTATATCATTTTCCTCGAACTCTGGCACTCGCGCTTGGCTGTCTCTACGAGAATGAAAGAGAACTCAAGTAGAAACGACTTTAAAGAGAGTGCAGTTACGCTTTCGTTTAGGAGAAGCTTTCCACATCAGCCCCTCGGCATCAGCGCTTTCTTCCTCTACTCTCTTAAACGCTTACAATGAACCAAGGTGATTTTACTTTTAAAAGTGTGTTCCCTCCTCCTAAGATTATAACTAAATAATTTGATATCCCCCATCACAGGATAATACTCTTTAAATTGATTTGCTGCCATTTGATGCCTTAAACCATCTAAAAATCCTTGCGCAATTAGTTTTCGTCGAGTAATTCACTTAAATTTACCTTTAGAACTCGCTTAACTACCAGTATCAACGTATTATTCATTGAATTCCTCGAGTACACTGGGTCATCTAAAACCGTACGCTCAATTTGATCAAATGTATACCATTTCAGAAAAAGGCGGATGTATAATTTTAACTATATCAACTGTAAATTTCGACAATTGCTGTATAGTAGAAGCGATTAAAGTCATACACAAGAAAAATTCATTTTTATGCGTATTTTTACATCTATAATTTAATAATCGATGCGCACTTCTATTAATTTGTATTATACTCATAAATTTATAAAAAATATCGTTTTAGTAAAATTACAACTATTTTTTTGATCGGTAATTTTGCATTTATAATTAGTTGAGAAAATTTCGATTTAACTGAAAAAAATTAAGATAACTTAAATAATTAATTTTTTAATTAATTTCTTTCTTTATTGAATGTACTATAGAAAAAACTCACGTAAACTTTCAGCAAAAACTGTTAAAAATCGAAAAAATGATTTTATCGTAAATTTTTGTTTTTTGTTTTTTTTTTTTTTATGTTAAAGACTTCAATAACTTCTTTAATATTTATAAACTATTTAATCACAATTTAAAGTAAATCTCGAACTCTACAATAACTAATTTTATGTAATTTATTAAAGTGAACAGAGTCAAATTGAGCCAAAAAGATGTCGAAAAAAATAGGTGTATACTCAAAACATAAAAAAAAAAAAAAGTTAAAGTTACTTTTTTAAACCTGTTCCAAGTATCCAAATGTCCGAAATTAAATTTTGTTTGGGTCATCCACCTGAGGGAAGAAATATAAGCCGAAAAATTTTACTCTGAAATTATAAATTACCTCTATAGATGATTGTAGACCTTGAGAATATAACTCTGAGAATTTAAAAACAACAAAGAACCCATTCTAGAGTCTAAAAAAAAAATTATACTAAAGCCAAAAATATTAATAATTAATATCCCCACACAATTATACCATTATTTTTTCACTTTAATCACAGTAATTAAATTTTTTTATCATGCAATTAAAGAGACTGAAAAATAATATGTCATTTAAATGCATTGTATTGATTAATAGTGTATAGGCTTGTAATTAATATTCTCAGCGATAGGATCTAGTGTGCGAGTGAACGAGCATCAGGGGAGTGATTTTCGTATCCCTTGTAACCTCTCTCTAGCTTTTCCCAGTATACGATCAGTAAATTTCCAGTGGAATATTCCGTGCATTTTTCCACATGCCCACTGCACACACACACTCTTGTACAACATTTTGCCTGGATGTTAGTTAGGATGTCAACAAGCAGAGAGAGTTTCGCGTCTTGCTGGCACATTGGCTCGGGTATAACGTTCAGAAATTCCATTACGCGGGCGAGATGAGGTCAGTGGCGGTCTCGCGATTAATTAACGAAGACATTTCCACTTGCTTTTCTCTCTCTTGGCATTGGCAAAGGGACCGCAAGCATATTTGCATGCTTTTGGCCATGCGGACAACAAAAATATCCACACAATGCTCGTAAAATTCCCGTTAATTTGCTTTTGCTTCCTGCACTTTCGCGGCGTTAGGAGCGAAAATTCATCAAGATGGTGAAAAAAAAAAATTCTGTTCAATGAAAAATATATGATTGCCAAGAGTTTAGCAAAGTGATAAATCAATCAGAAACACACGAGAGGGTGTGAAAAGTCAAGACGTTAAATCAAGATGGCAAAGCCCTAGACATTTTTTCCTCTTAGCATTTCAAAACCTACTACTATATAGCGTGTCTTATGCCTGGTGCAGACTTGGAGAGATATGATTTAGTGGTTCTGACAGGATTAATAATTTCAAACACTCCAACCCTCATTTTCTTGGCAGCAGATGTCGGGACATTTTCGCGCCTTGCCTTGGCGCATTCCGTCCGAGGCCGTCCGACGATGTGTCCCGAGAGGCTAGGTGCAGAGACTGAGCGATGAAGAAGCTTGATAATCAAGAAATTAGCATGGCCCTCGCGACCCCTAAAACCCGCAGTTACATACCTCCAGAGCTTTCGACGGCGAAAGAAAAAAAAACCCATTGGCTTTTAGAATTTTCGCCTATAAAGTCTGTATACATGGCTAGTTAGGTGATCACTCATGCTTTAAATGGCCGATGAACTTTTTGCCAGGTGTAGCTAACTGAAATAATCACAGTTAGTCCGTGGGAATGGGTTTCGTTGATACTAACGACGTAGAGAACAATAGTCTATAGCGAGGCATTAGGGAAATTAGCGTATACTTGGGTACGTCGTGGAAACTCAATGGGATTCACGTTGGAATGAGTAGACCTTTTCTTACGCTAATATTCCTACAGCTACCAACCCTAATGACATTGCATTACTAATTCTAAAGAGGTGTAAAAAAAATTTTTCATTAATCCTACAAAAACTCTATAAATAAGCGAAATAACAAAAAACATGATAAATAATAAATAATAGAAAATAAAATTTCCTACAAAAAATATTTTATAATATTTTTTGATATTTTGATTAATTTACGGGATATTTTGAAAAATATGAATTTTTAAAAAATTAAAATTTCTCAAAAACTAAGATAAATACAGAAAAATTTATTTAATATTTTTTGTAGAAAATTTCGCGTGCCAAAAGGTAAAACGGCGTATACCAGTCTATACGTTTTTTTACCTTTGCAAAGGTAAAGAGGCGTATAATTTTTTTTCGATCACCAATCGAGTAGTAAACATATTCTAAGCCTAATATTGAAAAAAAAAATCCCAAAGCTAAAAAGGCGTATGTCTTAAAATACGCCCTTTTAGCTTTAGAACACCAATTTTTTTTTCTTTCGTTTTAGACGTTTTTCAACCGATTGGCAAAAAAAAATTTTTTCTACGCCCTTTCAGCATGGACCCCTACTAACATGTAGCTATACGCCCTTTTACTTTTTGGTACGCGATTTAATTCTAAATCATTTAGGTTGAATAAAATTTCTCGCTATCTTGCTTATTTATCGAGTTATCGTTAAAAAATCGAAAAAAAAATAACGAGATTTCAACAATCGGAATATTTTAAATAGAATTCCCATGTATATAAGTCGATTTTTCATGTATATTAATAAATAACACTACTTAAAAGGTGTTTCACTGCAGCATCAGCCATTACTATGGATTACTAAGCCCTCGCTAAGCCAATTCCCAAGCTGAATCCTAAGATTCGCTTGTTTAATTGATAGTAATGCGTCTGGGCTTTGGGTTGGCTTAATCTCCCCAAAGAATCGAGCAGTAGAGTCTAGAATTCCGATGTAGTAGTTTGAACGTGATGTTAAAGGTGTCGTAGAATAGTTTTATGGTGTTCTCAGGCCTCTGCTGGCTTGGCTTGCTCAGTAATTCACACACGCCACGCAGCGTAACGCTACTAGGCTGCTTCTCGCTTAGCCGCATGCAGTTATGGGTTGGGTATTAATTCCCGGGGATTGTGCAAGAGCCCTGCGGCCTGCACTTGGCCTCTCCCCTCGTAGCCCCCGATGTGTCCAGGCAAATTGGACTACAGCAAGTCCGAGTCTCTGGCTCACGCGCTATTATTTCAGATGCTAAATATATGTGCATGCACAATATAACGCGGTGCGCAGTAAGTGAGGCCTTGTTTTGATGCATAACTTTTTTATCCCATCCCTCCAAGACACGAAACAAATTGGAAATGGCTTTGGACACGATGATCCGACCAATGTACTCTCTCAAATACAATTTTTTGCCTTTTTTTCATCTGCTATCACGTCTTTCTCCAATGCAGGACCACCGTGCCAGCGTAATTCGGCACGCCAAGTTGGTCTCTAGCGCTAGCCAAGCGTAAAATTCAAGCCCACGGCTGTAATCAAGAAAAAATAAACCTTGGAAAGCATGATATTCAAGTATATAGCCTCATAGGACAGTGCATTCTAACTTCCAATATATATTCTTCGTCTTTTTTGACGGCTATTTTTCCATCTACCCACTTGTCCCCTTGCTTGGATGCTTAAATAAGCCATCTGACTCTATACGAAATATATGCCTTGTCACTTGAAGTATTTTAAAAGATTTTTACTTAGAAAATTGTCTTAAAAAGAATTTTCACATAGTCTGAGACTATTTTAAAATATTTTCAACATTTTTCTAGTACTTTTTACGTTTTTTAAGCTCTAAAATAAAGTACAAAACTGAAAATTTTGTGTTTTAACACATAAAATTATGATATCAAAATTAAATTTTGATAAAAAAATACTCTAAAAAATTTTTAACTATGAAATAAGTAATTAAAAAAATTTTTACATACTCTGTAAGTATTTTAAACACACAAATTCAATCTTTTAATTAAAACTTTTACGTTTTTCAAGCTCTAAAATAGCAAAGTCGAAAAAATTTGTATTTTACGGCATAAAATTATGATATCAAGATAAATCGATAAAAAAACACACTCAAAAAATACTTTTAATCACAAAAAAAAAAAACATTTGAAAAACAAATTATATCATACTATAAAAAAAAAACGGTTGCAACAACCACCTGAATAAATCAAGAATGCATTTTAAATTTCTTCATCAATCCAACATCAACTCCATAATTCTACGATATATCTCAACTTTATAAAATTTTTTGTGTCCGCCACGTTATAATTTGTCTTGGTGACAAAAAAAACCCCCTCTAACCGGATGATAATTCCCGCGAAAGCTTAGCCGCGTGATTTAGCATCATTAAGAGCGCGTCTAATAGCCAACAAAAGAAACTTGGCCATCATCAGCTATATTTCGAGTAGAACTGAGCATAGTGTGCGCGGCGCGCTCTCACCGTGACTCAGTGGTTATATGGTTCAATGCGAAGGTGCTGAGGCACGACTGTGGACGAGAGAAAAAAAGGAATCTGGCAAGTTTACGTAATAGAGGGTAGCACGAAAAGCCACGGGGCCCTCGGCGTGGTTTCTCCATCCAAATTACAGCCTCGCCGCGGATCTACCTGTATTGCTCAGAGGCCTCGTCGAGCGAGATAGTTCTCGAAAACCATTCAGACAATTGCACTACTACCTCCACCACAATTCCAAGCAACATGTTTTATTGTTATACTCGATCTTTCTCGCTCACTTGAATATGTCTCGCGTGCCTCTAATTGGCTTGGCCAATATACCTTCAGCCCTAGAACAAGAGAGTGAAATTGGCTCTCAATAAACGAACAGTCACCCGCCGAAGGCTCAATAGCTATATGGTAGCTCGTTATTCAATTTGTCGTGTACTTATTCAGTCGCTTCCTCCAGGTAATTACGTCCACAGGGCAAACAGCTACATGCTCGCACATGATCGACGTCACTCTTTATGCGCCTTGTTCATCGTTAAAGCGTATATGTACATTCTTCCATGGATCTAGAGTTGAAGATGGGAGTAAGAAAAAAAAACAGATCTGAGCAATAGAGAAAACGAAACTACTATCCTGTATTAACCGACATTCCAGCACAATCGCGCTCGGACAGTTTATATTGCCATGTCAACCACGTTCTTGCGCGCACTCTCTGGCAATTGTAACGCCTTGCGCACGTGTGGACATTCCTATATTGCCCAGAGAGAGGCCCAGTGATTTACACGTACTGTAAATCCTGATGAGCGCGACGTTGATGCCAGTGACGCTGGTCCAGCAGCGACCAGAGAAGGACGCGCTCCACACAACATGGCCGAGGAGATCTCCATCGTAAAAACGTAATTACCCGGCTCTTCGCGTGGAGCCGTGCATTCCTTTGCATTTAACCCGCGCGCGCAGCTCCACAAGATCCATTCCACACGCAATGACCACCACACCATCAACTTCTCAATTGAATGCTCGCGATCTTTAATTTTCTATATTTTTACATCATCACCGGCAACACCACTGCGTCAATCAATGTCTAGACAATTTTTTTCACTCTGTTACACATTATACTATATTTTTATTTATTTAATCTGTCGATAATTCAGTAAATACGCAAAATAATGAAAAATATTATAAGAGTAAAATAATAGGAAATTGAATTTCCTACAAAAAATAATGAATAAATTTTTTCAATATTTTCCTTCATTAATGAGATATTTTAAAAAATAAAAATTTTAATTCTCCCAATAATTTAAGTTTCATAATATTTTTTGATATCTTACTTATTTACCGAGTTATTTTCAAAAAACTAAAAAAAAAAAAAAAACACCTAAGAAATTTTTTTAATTTCATTCTACCACCATAATAATAATTAGAAAAACAGTTTTTTAATATTAAACTAAAAGTTATCAAGCAAGTTAATCAGGTGATCGATGAAAAATTTAATTTTTTCCAATCAGCAGATAAAGCGGGTGTCAGCAGGAAGTACAGGAGGCTATATATGCGTCAGAGACAGGCCGCGAGTTTATTGGACAGCATATAGGCAAACCGGCTCGGTATATGCTATACTCGAGCGAGATGAAAAGTGTGTGCGTGCAGAAGAATCAGAGTGATCGGGGAATGAAAAACGAGTGAAAAAAAGCGAAAAGAAGCTCGCGCGTCCGCGAAAGGGGCATCAGCAGTGATGGCGCGATATCTTGACAGACTCATCGTCGCATGATCGCCGCCGCGAGTAAATATGGATCACGATGAAAAGCAAGAAAAGCGCTAGAACTATAGCAATGGCAATACGATTTTGCGAATGCTGGCAGTAGTTTATGCACATACCGAACGGCCGAGAATGCCAATATATGCCCGGCACGTCGCGAAGGAGTCACGTAGGCCCGAGCCCCATCAAGGCCCATCAGAGCCGAGGCTGCAATCTGCATAATTCCCTTCTAAATCTCATCGTTCGTATACCTGAACAAGACTGCAGATCAACCCTGTAGAAGCGCGCATCAGCCCGCGGCACACTGGTCTCATCTTCTGCTTTTGCTTCAAACTCTCGATGGCTTCTGGACACTGTGTCGAAGCAATACAGCAAAGCCTCAAGTGTCCTGTGGAAGAAATGCGCGCTTGTGTCAATACACAGCAGCAGCAGCAGCAACAGCCCCACCGCGTCATGTTTGCCAAGCCGTTAAGAATCCCCTGGTTTCGTTCGTACAAATATTGAACCAAGATTTTACAGAATAAAAGCCAACAACACACACACGCGGAAAAAACGTCCACGCGGATCCTTTACTCTCTCGCCGTGTCCTCAAGTTTGACGAGTTTACCTCTATATCCCCTCAGGAAGTCATAATGACTGGTATATAGAAGCTGTGGGAAGAGGCAAAGTAAAACAGAGAGACCTTCGTGCAATCACACCAACGTCGTTCATCTTGTAAGAAAATAAGATGATGACGTAAAAGATGAAAAAAACCTCCTATCAAGCGAATCTTTATCATTGAAAACTGCCTGACAAATTGAATAAAACCATGATAAAACTTGTACTCAACCACGAATGACACAAACTGTTTATTTTTTACTGATAAAACGTCAAAGCACCTGCCGATAGGCAATCGCAAGGATCGATCTTTGACCCTGCTTGGTCTCGTGTGTCTCCCAGAGGAGCCACGGTATAACCTTCGATATATATTGCTGGTCGTCGGAGGAATGTACGAGTTGCAGCGAGCAAGGAGACACGCGCGAACACGCATCGCGCCTTGCAAGTGCGCCCTCGGGCGTTTGCGACTCGCAGCCACACGTATTAGAAACGAATATAAATATATGGATGGTGGTGGTGGAGAAGCCGAGCGGAGGGTGGGCGTAAACTCCAAGTCCCACTTGAAACTCACACACAAAGACACGAGCAGCTCCAATGCCTCGAGCTTGGCCATCTCTCTCTCTCTCTCTCTCTCTGTCTCCTGCAGTTGGTAGTGTCTCCTCTACATCTGCTCCCTTCCTCGGGGCCTGCCGGGCCCCACCACCTCTTGGGGCTGAACGCGACAGCACGCTCAGTGTCCGCGCGACCGTGCTAGTGCTCAGGAACTTCAACACGTCACGGCAAAGTCTGTCAAGCAGAGGCAAAACATTCTTCCACGTGCAATCGCGTGTGTTCGCGTTCAAGCTACATTTTTATATACATATAGCTGCGCGCAATTAGCCTGTGTGTGTTTCGATTTGGTCGAGAGGAAGAAAAGAAAAAAACCCGGTCTCGGATGAGAAACGACGCGCGAGACAGTCGTAAGAAAGCAATCGGCGATTGGTGATGTGAATCACTGTGAGTGGCACAGTGAAAAAACCTCATTTCAACTGGTCCAACAAGCTAAATACACGCTCGACTTGTGATTTTGTGGACCAACTGCAGTTGGGAGACCCGGCGAAGGGGTGGCACGGCCATGCAGCCGTTGGATCCAGCATTAAATCGCCATGTCGAGCTTGGCCAGAAGGAGGCAGACGAGTTTGCTGTTCGGTTCGAAGCGCTGGTGGGCCACAGGGTGCTGGGCAACTCGCAGCCACCAGGAGGCCTATCTGCGCAAGCTTTACGGGCGTAAAAATGAAGGCGCGGTGAATATCGGCTTGGATTTGCAGGAGCCGTGGGTAGGATCGAACAATCATGCACTGGAAGATCATGCACTCGACCCCGGCCACTATCTTGACGACCTGCTGCGAGGCAGACGCCCCGACGAGGTCGCCGGACGTCCGGTGCTCCCGCGTGCCAGTCCGACGGAAAAGTGTGTCGAGTTTCTTACGGGTGCACGCGCCTGTGGCTTTGACAATGCCCTCAACGACAACGACGAGGAGGACACACGCAGGCGACAGAGTTTGCTTAGGTGTGTCCAGGTGAACGAGCACAATCTTGACGGTCTACTTCACTCAAACTACCGCAATGAGTAAGTGCAGTGCATACGTGAGGATATTGTGACTTGGAGAGCTGCTGCTTGTACAACCCTCCTTGACAAATTACAATTATTATCCCTCGTGCTTGGGGGAAATCTGCAGGAAAAAAATACGGATTCCTTCACCTGTTGCAATTAGTGGAGAGCGAATTGTGTTGCGCACTCGAGCACACACGCTTGCTCGCGCGCTGATCAGTGATGATGATGATGATTTTTTTTTTTTCATTCATTTAAAATTCCTACTGCGAAATCATCCATGAATTATTTCGTATAAAAAATTATTTATGATGATTTAAACCAAAAAAACTTGTCAGAATATTTTCGAAAAAAATTTCAGAATATTTTTTTTTTTTTTTTTTTTCATGTTTGAAACATTCTTACTAAAATATTCGGTATGATCTAGAATAAATATAAATCTAGTAAATTTTTTTCAAGTGTAAATTTTGTATCATACTGTTTCGATATGAATGTTTTTTCCTGTCTGCGCGAATTTTTAGCCATAAAAACCATAAATTTCTGATAATAAAAAATACCTATCGCAATATCCTAGTGTCTATTTGTCAAACTAGACACTAAATAAATGATAGGCGTCTCTATTTTATCCACCATTCGTACTAATGAGATCCTAAAAGGCGTTAGAATAAATACAGCTAGTCCATTACAAGAGGAAATCAAATTTGTAGCAACGGAACCGTGACGTGCTATTCTCAGAGTACACACATATATATTTTTTTTATCCTCGTGCGTGAGAACAAGTTTTTTTTTTTCATCAAGGCCTCGCAACGAAACACACCACACGGCGAGGAATAATATTTTTTTTAGCAGCTACCATAGGCGGTCCTCTGATCGATGACGATTAATTTTCTAAAACGCAAGGCTTAACGAGTATATATGCCTGAGGTAATGATGGCCGCAGAGACTTGGCCGCGCGCGCAGTCATGATTTAATTTTACGACAACGATGATATTTTGTCTTGGAAGTCATGTTAATCCATCTGGCTGCATGCATTCAAGTCAGCAAGATCTCGATTTCATTAAATTCGATCCGCACGCGCGTCCGATGCGTTTGATTTACCTTTTGCACGAGCGCGGCCAAGTCTAATTGGAACGCCCTTTCAGGGTATATGCGAGCGCCCGGGGCGTTATCAAGCAATATATATAGTCTTGAATGGAAATCTTCATCAGCGAGTATTGCTAATTGATGCTATCTCATTGCAGAAAGGTGTGCAGGAGCTGCAGGTGCCCGAGGGAGGATCATCACCGACCAAACGCCAAGGCCTCGACCTCGTCCATGGCCATGGCACTGGCATTCCAGGGCGCAGCAGCTCCCGCTGATGTGGCACAACATCCAGAGCCCTACAAGAGTCCCATAGAGCCGCCCGTTCTGCAGGACGCTCTTGTACACCACCATCAACGCCTATCGCAGAGCGACGACGACAGCGGTTGCGCGCTGGAGGAGTACACTTGGGTTCCGCCCGGTTTGCGACCTGATCAGGTAGGCAGCTGTCGAGAGAGGGTACCTCAATTTCTCCGTAATTTGCCGCAAAAACGACCATCAACATCCTCCATTATTATCTCTCCCCCCGAGGTTTCGCGTCGCTACGAAGAAAAAAAAAAAAAAATGACGCGAAATGCGTATTAACCGCTCCTTCAAACTTGAAAACATGTGTGTCAAACCTCTTGTGGATATACCTTTTTTTTTGTCAGACAAAAAATAATTCTGCTTTGATAATATACATCAGATTTTAGATATGAAGATTTCTTATTTTTAATCAATTCTGTCGAAATTTATTTGAGATAATTTTTTAATTAATAAAATATCACGAAAACGACAAAGAGTAGAGAATATTTTCATAGAGCTTCCGCGCCCACGGCTCCGTTCTATCCATTATTTAAATTAAAGAAAATTCATCGATTTCTTTAAGGGCTGTGAAGATGAACTGTTCCACACACTCTGAGATTAAAAATTGTACATTGAAAAAACTTCAGCGCGTGTATTAAAAATAAATTTTTGCTGAATGCTAAACTTTTAATGTATTTCTACTGTATGCAAATAAATTGAAAATAAATCAAAAGATCAGTATTTAGCAAAAAATTGTTAAAAATTCATTTTTAATACATGCTAAACTCTTAAAACTTCATCAATTGTTCGCATTTTTGTTCACTAAAATGATTTCATAATGAATATACTTATTTTTTCTACTCAGGACAGTTATAAAATATGAAAATCCATAAAATAAATGCTATACCACGCAATTAATGTATAAATCACTTGCATAAACCGGCTTTTTTTCACCTCTGTACATATATAAATGTAAAAAAAATTGCAGAAACAATTTCGTTTTAATGTTTCGCCTCGGCCTTTGTTTTCAGGTTCACCTGTATTTCAGCTCGCTGCCGGAGGACAAGATTCCCTACGTAGGAAGCGCAGGCGAGCGGGAACGGGTGAAGCAGCTGCTACAACAGTTGCCGCCGCACGACAACGAGGCGAGATACTGCAGCGGACTTGCCGAAGAGGAGAAGCGAGAGCTGCGTGTGTTCGCGGCGCAGAGAAAGCGCGAGGCCCTCGGTCGTGGGCACGCGAGTCAACTAGAACGACCCCATGGCAGCGGGTGTCGAGAATGCGGCAGGCCCATCACGACTGGAGAAATGGCGGTTGGAGCAAGCCGAGCTGGGCCAACAGCACTCTGGCACCCTGCCTGCTTCGTCTGCTGCGTTTGTCGGCAACTTCTCGTTGATCTCATCTACTTCTGGCGCGATGGCCGGCTCTATTGCGGCCGACACCACGCCGAGACACTCAAGCCACGCTGCTGTGCCTGCGATGAAATTATTTTGGCCGATGAGTGCACGGAGGCCGAGGGACGAGCATGGCACATGAGGCACTTTGCCTGTCTCGAGTGTGATCGACAGGTAAAACCTTCATATTACCATTTCAAATGCATCAATACATTCTACTCTACAATTCCATCATCAGACACTGCCCGAGAGATAACTAGGGGGTCTTATAAATATTTATTCATCGATATTTTTTGTTATGATTAATCGATGTTTATCGAGCAGAATAAATTTCATTTTTTTCCTCTTCAAGATCGAGATTTCAACCTCTGGAATGTGATATTTCATGGGGGTTTAATTTTAAATCTCTTAGTTTGACGGCAACCAATTAATAAACAGTGAATTTTTCGAGACTTTAATGGCTCTAGGAGCTACTGAATACTAGCAATTATCAAGAATTCGTTGGATATATAAACTTGTTTCACTATATATATAGTTCCATGAATATTATTACCTAATACCAAGTATTATTAAGAAATTATTTCGAAAATTTATGTGGGTGAAGTCATATAAAATACTACCAACACCCTATAATATAACAAAAATTATCGTTTCAATTAATTTTTTAAGTCTCAATAAAATATCCGAAAAATTATATCCTTCAAAAAAATTAATTCTAATCTGTAAAATAAATTTTACCAATGGATATTATTGTCAAATTTCTCTAGAAATCAGAAAAAAATACTATCGACATCCTTTATAAATTATGAAATATGAAGAATTATCATTTTAATTAATTTTTTAGGTCTCAAATAAGAAATCTTCGAATAATCATTCTTCTAAAAAATTAATTCTAACAACTATTAAGAAACTTGGTATAGAGTCTCTACGAATTGCGACGACCGAATTTTTTCATCAAGCGTGAAATGTTGCATGTAAATTCGTCGTTCCTAATAGTCTATAACTATAGAACTAGTAGAGCCGCTGTAAAAACCAAGAATTTTAACAATTTTTTACTATAACAGCAAGAATAAACTCTCTACCGATGGCGCAGACCGAATTTTTAGATTCATCGTGAAAATTTGCATCTAAATTCGTCGATTACCATTTGATATTTCCAGTAAATTTCTCCAAAAATGAGAAAAAAAAATACTACCAACACCCCTTTATACATCAAGAAATTTAATTTTTTAACTCTCAATAAAAGTATCTAAAAAATTAATTCTAAGCACTATAATAAATTTTCCCCAATTGATACTATCGTCAAATTTCTCTAAAATGTCTGCCAAGATGGGTCTAACAGTTTGATATTTATTTCTTCTCAGCTGGGCGGTCAGCGTTACGTAATGCGCGAGGGTCGACCTTACTGCCTCCATTGCTTTGACGCATCCTTCGCCGAGTACTGCGACAGCTGTGGAGAGCCGATTGGCGTGGATCAGGGTCAGATGTCCCACGAGGGTCAACACTGGCACGCCACCGAGGCGTGCTTTTGCTGTGCCACGTGCAGAACATCGCTGCTAGGCCGACCATTTCTTCCGCGTCGAGGTGCAATCTACTGCAGTATCGCTTGCAGCAAGGGTGAGCCACCAACTACCCCGAGTGATTCGTCTGCTGGACCGCCAGTAGCACCTCCACCACCGCCTGCCTTCCCCAGGTAAGCTCGAGCAACAGCAATAAGCGTTGAATCAATTGCAATTAATTTCTCTCGTGTTCCAGGCAAAGAAAACCTCCCCCACCGACGCCCAGTGAGGGTTCCTCTAGTCCGCCACCTTCTCTGACCACTGCCAGACATACTTTGCACACTTCCTCGGCCAGAAATTCACCCCGGGTGTCGCGAAAACACTACCAGGGCTCGGCGTCGCTCGCGACAACGCCAACGCAAGTGCCTTCCGTTGCTGATTTTGGAAATGAGACGCCGGGCAGTGGATCTCGACCTGGGGGGTTGGATCGAGTGATTCTCGAGAGAAATCTCGAAAGGCTTCTGCAGGAACGCAATGTCTATCCCGAGGAAAATCCCACGGAACTCGGAAGGTATGAGATAAATTTTTCTACTCAACTTTAAGATTTTTTTTTTTTTCAACAGGATCAGTGATATAAAATTTTTTACTCAGATCATTTTCATCGAGAATTTCAAATTCTTCGAAATGACGTACTCAAATTTATCAATTATTGCATAATTTTCGAAATAATTTCAACAATTAAAAATTTTTTAAATCGTGAGCATGAAAAATTCAGTTTTTTAAATCGAAATTCCTCAAAAGGAATCAAATTTACATGATTAATGTATATGACCTTTTTTGTAGAGAATTTCAAGACCTAAAAATAAGTTCTCAATGAATTTTCATGAAACCTCAATATTTAGGGAGATATTCAATTAATTATCACATATTAATCGAAAAAGTTGTGAAATATTTGAGATGAGAATTTTTCAACCCTAAAAAATACACCTCAAAAAACATTTATAATAATAATTAATAGTTTAATTAATTTTTCTATCGCTGTGAATAGCTAATACCATTGCATATTTTATATTTCTAAATTTCTAAATTAAAAAAAAAATTGTTTTTCTCGAATTTTGATTTTTTGATTGTTTAAATTGGTTTTTTAGGTTGATGCAAGCCCGTGATCGGGAGCCCCTGCGATGCGTTCAGAACACAACACCAACGCACGCATCGAGCATGCCGGAATTACCACCACCGCCGCACCTGCACGCGAGTACACCGGCGCGAACACCGCCGTTGCTGATGGCCAGCGTGCCGACGGACACGACTGACCTGTGTGGCGGCAACCCTTCGATAAACGACCCACCAACACCGACCTCGCGACGAGTGAGGTTTCAAGGCGATGACGCGCAGGCCGCGGCTACTCTGCCTCATGCCACGTGCTCGCCCTCGTCGCCCTCGCGCTCGCACGTACCGCGCTCGAGGAGTCTGCAGCCGGAAGAAGTGGCCAGTACCTCCTGGGGTACGTATAAAATAATTTACAGAACATTCGCGAATTCAAGATATAAAATATTAAACACTTTCACAGAGGGTATGGAGCCAATGGCGAGGCACGACAATGACGAGAGCTGCTGCTCGACCTGCAGCAGTTCCAGCAGCTCAGACGAAGCTACGGCCTACGCTCTGCCACCCAGGAGGGCCTACGGAGGCGTGAGAATTTCATATGTGCCGAATGATGCTGTTGCCTGTGCCCGCAGACGCGGTCAATCCACGTCACAGTCGCAAAAAGACGCGGATAAATGTATCTTATCATGATTATTGTTAATTTTGTTCTATGAGACGACATTAAGGGGGAAATACCTTTACAAACATTTTTTTTTCTTCGATAAATCTTATACAGAGTTTTTTTTCAATTAAAATTTAACATAAAATTTATTAATTTTTTAATTCACTTATAAAAAAACATACTGAATTTTTCTTGTCGTAAATAAATTAATTATGTCTATTTAAAGCATATCAAAGTTTTTTTTTTTATTAATCTTAAATAAAATTTTTAAATATATTGAAAAGTTAAAAATAAAGAATAATTATTTTTTAAACTGTTATAAATTTATATCTGTTATTTTTTGTAATATTTCAATGAATGGTTCCTAATGTGTTGATTTATATATAAAAATAAAAATAAAAAACGTGGTTTTTTTTGTCATCATGTTCAAAGGTATTTCCCATCTTGAAAAAATTATCTCAAATGTTTTTTCGCTTTCTCTGATGATGATGGAGCTCTGTATATATACAGTACTCACACGTATTCATTAAAATTGTGTAATTATATAATTGTGTTAAATGGTGAAATTGTGTTGTAAATAATTCGTGAGAATGTTTTTTCACGGAGTTTATGTATTAAAAAAGAAAAATTTGCTACTTCTTATATAATGATGTGGTATATTTAGAGTTATTAATTATATATCCTTACTCATGTATTTTTATCGATTATTTCGGTCACTTGCAAGTATGTAGAAATATTTATTTGACAGTAAATACGGATTTGCGGTGGACTGATCGACTTGGTTATTGGTGATAAAACAAGATCGTTCATTTTATTGCAGAACTTGAATTTTTTGATTACACAGTATAATCGTTATATACAGTGTGTCATTTATTATTAAGATTGTTTACGGATCGTAAAAGTACCGGATTTTAAATTGAAAAGGATTTCTGGAAAATCCGTGTGTGATTAAAAAAAAAAAAAAAGACACTATAACCAATGCTTCTTATCGATGTCTTCCACTCTCTATACCATCACCACACTTTTACGACCCTCTAATCTCAACTAACTGCATTTTTTGCCATTACTTGATGGAGTCAGTAACTGCGACAAAGAAAAAACCTTTCAAGACACCACAATGCTCAACGATTATTCAGAAAAAAACAAATAAGAAACAAAAATACTTATTAAATTTTAATAAATTTCAAATTAATTAAATTTTAATATCACCAAAAAATATTCTACTATTATTTAAAAATATAATATCAAAAATTTTTATTTATTGTACTTAAATTTATGAAATTTGATTTATGGAAATTGAATAATTGAAAAAAATTAATAATGAAATCCAGAAGGATTTTATTGAAATACTTCAAACGATTTATCATTATAAATAAAGTTTTTTTTTCATAACTATTTTTTTTTTATTACTATTCTAGACTTCTAGTGAAAATTCTTTAAATTTGACAATCGTTTATAAAATCAATTATTCAAAAATATCAAGCTTTTTTGATAGAATTAAAATTTTACGTTTGATTTCCTGCACAAAAAATACCGACTTTTTGCAATAAAAAATCCGTCAAACCAAAAAAAAAAAAAAATCCCCAATAAGAAATATTTCCCACATAAACACACAAGACAACATCGAAAAGCTCGGCCCGCCTCCAACAATCTTAAATCCCGCCCAATGACTAATTTTCCAAGACTTCCTTCTTTTTTGTCTCCCTCATCGTCATCATCTTCATCCCCGTCACTCGTCGGCTGCTGAGCATTTGCTTAGGAGCAATTAGTTCCGCGTGATCAGTGAGCCCTGACAGACCTCAAACCATCCCTAAATCACCTTTTAAAAAACCTAATCAACACCCTCCTACGCAAAGAAAAAAATGCCGCGCAAAAGACGAGCATCGACATCATCATTGGACGACGAGGACGACGATTATCCGTCAAAATACAGCAAGGACGATGTGGAAATGCGTGCACCAAGGAACGCAGCAAACGCCCGAGAGCGAGCACGAATGCGAGTATTGAGTAAAGCATTTTGCCGATTAAAAACAACCCTTCCATGGGTTCCAGCCGACACAAAGCTCAGCAAATTGGACACACTACGCTTGGCAGCAACCTATATAGCTCATCTACGAGCAGTTCTACGCGAGGACGGTGACACGAGCCCGCAAACATCACTATCCTTGACGCTGGTAAGTTAGACAAGGCATAAAATAACTCCAGGTGGATCCAATCGCACCATCAAGGCGCTCTGTTTACGTCTGACCAGGTGGATTGAATCACGGGCTCTTCTGTGCTTGCCTCTGTACTTCCGCCATTAAAATGCGTTGAAATAACAGAGCCAAGAATAAAAGACGCACAGCATGATCATTAAACTATCTTAAAATATATTAATTTCCCAGTAAATTATTTTATAAATTGTTTTTTTTTTTCGACTTGCAGTCATGGCCCTTTGCCATTCAGAGCTCGAACCAGTCCTTTAGCAACAGTTGCAGCGTGTCTTCCACGTCAGGAGTGTCCCAAACTCATCAGTACTATCACCGACAGCATCAGACTAACGAGGCTCAGTGTTATCACCCGGTCAACCATCAAAATTCATCCAATCGCGATCACGAGACTCATCAAATTTTCTACTGATTCCCCCTCGATCTCACACATCTTTCCCGCAGTGTTATATGTATTTATTCTGTCAATTGTGCCTTGTGTATAATGTCAACTAGTCGTACGAGAGCCTGAGAGTGTTGGAAAAAAATTGAATAATTTTTTTTTATCATAAAATTTTTACATCTAAGCTCAATGTTGCATGAAATATCAAAGATTTCAATATAAGTCATTTCTAATAATTATTTAAGATATCTAATTTCAATATTAAATCAATATGTAAAACATGTGAAACAAAAATTTTAATTATATAAAATAAAGTGTGATTATATACAAAACAAAAAAAGTTTTTTTCATTTCTAAATGAAAAAAAAAAAAAAAATGATATTATCAAGTAAAAAAGTCTTAATTAAACTTTAAAAGATGAATTAATTAATTTTTTTTTCAAATATCGAATAGAGTTTGTAAATAAATAAGAAATTTCTCGCTTTTAATGAGAAATTTTTTTTTTCATGCGAAAAAAAAAAATGAAAATATAATTTTTTCGTTAATTTGAATGAGAAAGAAATCAGTTATATATTTGAGGGAAATGTCACGTCAAAAAAAATTTTTGTTTTTTCGTTTTATATTGACATCCGGCTGGATGAGGAAGTATATACGGAATAAGGATCCGCACATATAGAACGGAAGGGCCAAGTTATCTAAACAGAGCGAAGGACACTTTTGTCTAAAACTGGCGCTAAAGCAATATATCATTTTCCATAATGTCCGGAAAGTTTAAATACATATACTCAGATCTTTTTAATATTTTTTCACGTTGCTACAATGTTTATTTGTTCTGCCAAGAGTCCAAAACGTGTCGTTTCTACATCGTTTATTTAGATTATCATCCATACACGGCTTATAAGTGGAGCAAATGACTTGTTTGATATTTTTTCTAGTTGAATTAATAAACAAATACGATATTATTACCATCTTGAGAGTTTGACGGGATGATTGGTGGGGGTTAAAATAGATGAAGATTAATGATTATCCGATGGATTAACTTGGCACATGTTAAATGGATCCTGTAATTGGAGCGCGCGCGGCCACAAATCCTCCTTGAAATCGGCCCTTAGGCCCTTGAAATCTTGTCAACAACTTCTGAGAATCTTTACCCCCACTGACTTGAAAAATTGTCACTTATTTATCACTATCAACCCCCTGAATATAATCTCTTTACACTCTATACACCAAATTTTTCATATTTCAACTGTTGAAAATTTGTTTCTATTACTAATTTTCATTATTGTAAAATAAAAAAAAAATTAAGAGCCATTGAGAGCTGCAGAGCATACATTCTAAAAATAATATTTTTAAACATCAAAAATAATTAATTAATTAGTTAATTAATCAAATATCATGTTTCTAAAAGCAAAAATGCGTATATAAGAAAAATTTTTTTGCTCTATTATAAATGATATCTTCAAAACTATTGAAGATACAGATTTTTCTTAAGAGATCTTTTTTTTTAAGAATTTTCTTAGCTACAAAAACGGTCCTTATCAAAATTTACCCAACTTCAATGATTATCAAGATATTAGCATTTGAAATGTTCTCAACTTTATCATTCAAACAAGTTCATAAAAAAATTATGTATGTGTTTAAAATCAAAATATCTTTAAAACTATTGAAGATCACGATTTTTCTTAGGAGACCTTTTTTTTAAAGAATTTTATTAGCTACAAAAAAGGTCTCTACCAAAATTTGTCTAACTCGCATCCTTGTCAAGATATCAGCAAATAAAAAAGCGTAAATTTTTTGGGTGATACGCCAGTTTCAGTTTCATTTTAGTCATATAATAATAAATAATTTATAATTATGATCAAAATTTAATTTTTCATACTCAGAACGACATCTCCAATGTACACTGATAAACTACGGTCGATAAAAAAATTTTAACCACTCGCATTCTTCTGTACCGACTGTCGTAAAAGCGCGACAGTGGCGCGCGCGCCATGTCAACGTCACCACAGTTGGTGAAATGGCCGCCAGAGCATTCCAAAACGAACGAAAAAAAAAAGCCTGATGGGCTGTAAGCCGTAACAGGCTACAAGAAGTACAGTGTTGTACAATATACATATTTTTAACAACTGCTACGCAACGTGATTGTACACTGCATCGCAATCATAATTGCGATATACTCACTAATCACAATTGAAAAGGCCAGAGCTTGAAATCGGCGCTTGGAAATGAAGTCTCGAATCACAACGTCGAATCACTCCTCTCAATAGGGCTATACTATAACCACTTTGGAGCAGTGACTCGAACAGTGTGTGTCAGTGTTGTGCTAAATAATTATATCGTGTATAATATATCAATATCCAACTATTGCTAATGTTATATATTTTAATTTTGTAAATGGACATTTACATTTTGACAATGAAATAACCCGGAAATAAGTGGACATAAAATTCTTCCGCCATATTTAGCAACTTGTGACTTTACAGTGTAGGAAAGGAAGTAATCCGTGCAATATTCGAGCCTTCATAAAAAATCTGCTCGCATAATAATTATCATTAATCTATCGGTGTAAGGATGCCTTGGTGTCATTCAAGAGATTAATTCACGAGATTAATTCGTTATTTAGAACCATTGCATCACTTGGATTTTATATCACAACTAAAAAATGGTATATAATATATATTTAATCATTTAAATTTTATTTATACAATTATAAATGTTTATTTCAATTTTTTTCTATATCAGAGTTTTTTCGGATTTGGCCAGTCTGCTGGCTTGGAGATTATTCTTAATGGTGCTGATACAAGAAAAACTGCGGAAATCAAATCGGAAGATGGAAAAAAAGAACGTCATCTACTCTATTACGATGGAGAAACTGTTTCAGGAAAGGTAAAAAAAATATATAAATTTGATTTAAAATCATTTTTATAAATTGACACATCTTGACCTTTTATTTGAAACTATTTTTATTTGTAATCCTCTCTTATTCCATCAGGTTATTGTGAGTCTGAGAAAAGCTGGCAAGCTAGAGCATCAAGGAGTCAAGGTTGAATTCATTGGACAAATAGAATTGTATTACGATCGCGGTAATCATCATGAATTTACGAGTCTCGTAAAGGAGCTAGCAAGACCAGGAGAACTCACGCATAATACTGAATATGCCTTTGAATTTGCGAATGTAGAAAAACCATTTGAAAGTTATACAGGATCTAATGTACGTTTGAGATATTTCTTACGTGTTACAATTGTCAGAAGACTGAGTGATCTTGTTAAAGAATTGGAATTAGTTGTTCATACATTGAGCTCGTATCCTGACATGAATAACCCAATTAAAATGGAAGTTGGCATCGAAGATTGTTTACACATCGAATTTGAGTATAATAAGAGCAAGTAAGTAAATAAAACTCATTTTTCCTCATACAAATTATCTTAAAAACCTTAAAAACAAACATTTACTATATGAAAACACACTTTTTTTCTTTAGGTATCACTTGAAGGACGTAATTGTCGGTAAAATATACTTTTTACTAGTCAGAATAAAAATTAAACACATGGAGATTGCAATAATAAAACGAGAGACGACAGGTTCTGGTAAGAATTTACAAAAAAAAAATGTTTACAATTCATACTCTTACTTGATTATTTTATATAAGAAAAAAAAACATTGCGAGAACTATGATTTTTTTAATGATCTTTAATGACAGACTAACTATGACTCGATCTATAAGACTACGTATTTGCAGGTCCACACACTTTCACAGAAAACGAGACAATAGCAAAGTACGAGATTATGGATGGAGCACCGGTGAGAGGAGAATCAATTCCAATTCGAGTATTTCTCGCTGGCTATGATCTTACACCAACAATGCGTGATATAAATAAAAAATTTAGCGTGAGATACTATTTAAATCTTGTCCTAATGGACGAGGAGGATCGTCGTTACTTTAAACAACAGGTAAAAAAGAACAATTTTCACTTTGAAAATATTTTTTCAAAAAAACGACGATTATTCCTAACAAATAATTGAAATATGCAGGAAATAACGCTTTGGCGAAAGGGAGAAAAGAGTAGAAAATCACAAACAGCATCGCCACACCTTCCATCGCATTTGGTGTCAGCAGAAACGGGATTCCCGCAAGGTGCGGCAATCAATGAACCTCCACTAATAACCGCAAATTCCGAAGATCAGAGAAACGACGAGGATGAAGACGACGAAGACGACGACGATGAGCCACCGGCCTACGATACCACAGCGCCAATTGAGGGAATGACTCGCGAGGAAGGCGACGGCGAGGGTGAGAAAGAGGTCAGCCCTGAAAGCCAATGAACTCAATTTAGGCCAATTTAAATTGGTCCATTGACTATTACTTATTGGCTCCCTTTTATATTAACAACTGTGACAGGTAAAAAAAAAAAACAAACAAATAATTAACTGAAGAAACGAGAGAGGAATTATCAAGTCCAAAGTTGCCCCCGATCGACATGCCTTGTAAATAATCGCCATATGTAATAGATTGGTTGATTGACTAACTTGCACTTGAGTACATATATCTAAATAATGAATCACCCGGTGTGTTGAGTAACACTTGAATTAAACAAAAAATTACTACAATATTGTAGAATTTTATAAATAGTCCTAAATCAGTATTCATCTGATTTTATTATATGTTTAAATAATTTATCAATTTTGAAATTAATTTTTTTGTTTCTTTTAAAAAAAATTCATATCAGATTTTACTGCGTCAATCAATTTTTTTAGGGCTATTTTTAGAAGTTATATCAGTGATTTTTTTTTCGATTACTGAATTAAAAGAGCGATTTTGATGTAAATGATAAATTTCTACTTAAATATTGACACGAAAAAAAAAAAAAAAAACGAATAATTAATTATTATATCGCTTGAAATGTATTTTTTTTTAGCTCAGATACAGTTTTTTCGTGATAAACTATGATTTTTATGACAAATGAAATTACCATTTGAAATGGTTTTATGTTATGTCTGTATTGTTTATAATTAAAAAAAGTGATTCACTGAGCATTTTATAAATTAATTCAATTTATTTTTTTATTTAAATGCTACTTGTTAGCCCATGAATTATGGAAAAATGAGTTCTTCGATTGCAATTTTTTGCAATAAAATTGATTTACATCAAAATCGCTCATAAAAATCGAGCTCTTTTACAACTTTTGATGTACATATATGTATATATAGTAATTATCCAAATTCAAAGAGACATTCGTAAATAAATTGGCTTAAAAATTTTGAGGAAAAAAAATGAAATAAATGGAAAAATTCTTACAATTGTAGCAAAAATAAGATTATTCCAAGACTCAAAAGTGACTTTGTGATTTGGGTAAATACAGTGTCTACACGGTGTCTATTTTCTACAATTCATATAATCACATTTACTGTGCCATTGGCATTTTTCAAGGCTGAAATTTGTCGGTATTGTTGACGAAAAAACGCGATATTTTTCAGTGTTATCGAAAAAAAAAAAAAAAAAAAAACGGAAAAAATCAATGTGAGGACGAGAAAAAGTTTTTTTTTTAACTAGTGGAGGATATTTTGTAGAGTGGACCAAAAAAATATAGAATCGTTTATGATAATTTTAAAAAACTCAGATATGATATCCATGACTTTATAATTATTTATCGGGCGAATGGACACCCTGTATGTTTAAAAAAGTTGGGAAAAATTATACGGCAATACACAAAATAATTGTGTCCAAAAAAAAAAAAAAATATATTTAAAACTAAAATAAATAAAGTAAAGAAAAAAAAAAATATTCTCCATTTATCAAGATGTTTGGGCATCGTTGCTAATAATAATGTTACCATTATTGTGCATCCATTGTTTTGTATTCTAATGAAATGTTTACACGCTATACTTTTCTATTAGAATTAATGAAAAATTTTTAATGGCTGATTTTTTTTTCGTCATTCCCCTTATATATGTATGATGATGATTTTTTTTTTTTTTTCTTTACACATTATATGTTACGTAAATGTCAGATAAATTGTTCTAGAAACATAGAAAATATACATAGTGTTATTATTATACCTTATTATATTTCTTTAAACCATTTTGACGCGATTGAATGCGATATATCAATGCGATCATGAAATGAGTGAATCTATTATTGCCCATGTCAAATATTGTATATATGCGATTTATTGTATATTCTAGTACCTTGAAAATTGAATTACAAGAATATATTATGCGCTTGATGATTTACAAATCCAGGAATTTATTTATTACGCCAACAAAACGACCTAATGTTCTCCCAATTTTTTGCAAAAATTTGTCGACCGACCGAGAGCAAATTTCCTCAGATTCTCAGCAAAAAACCAAAGTAAATCATTCATGTACACACGTAGATTTTCGTAAATAAATCGAAAAAATTGAAAAAATATCAACGACTTACCGGTGATGGTCTATTGATGAGTGAAGTCACTAGATCTCAGCAACAGGTATCCACGTAACCACAAATTTCACTCACTATTTACACTAAAACTCACAAATTCTCACAAACACACACTAATCACAATTATTTAACTGTTAAAAATGCGTTAAAACTTTAATATTCACCTGGAAAATCCGTGCTGAACGAGGAGCATACCTGAGATCAACACGAGGTTAAAATGGCGGCAGAACGAACGCGTCTCGACTCGTCTATACGGTGGATAAAGTTATGCTAAACACAATTTCACATATCAACACTGTATCACTTGCAATAATTTAATTATTTATCACACAATTTTGCACTTTTAGTGGCAACACAACTGCTCACAACCGCCTCCGAAGCATTTTGGAAAGCTATTGCCGCTCGCGATAGACTGAGCCAATGAGATCATCAGTTGTTACTGACATTGATGACACCACGCGGCAGAAAATCAAACTGGAATAAGTATACCGGCTCTTCCCAACTTATAAAATTTCGACCTCCTAATTCAAAATGTAGTAGAGAAACTGCAGAAAAATATTACATTTTAGTTTTTAATAATTTAATTTTCATCAATTTATAATAATACCTGGATTACGTACCCATTTGAATTTTGCGCGCTGTTCCAAGAAAACTTTTTAATAGAGGGCGCGCTGAAAACTGATCTATTTCCTAACCTACATATATATTCGCTCGCATTTGCGTGTATTCGGTCTGGTAAAAATAAGTATATCACGCTGTTATACCTAACTAGAATTAATTAATTGGCGATTGTCCCAAACACGTGAGTAAAAATTTGACACAATAAAGCTAATGACTTTTGCTACAATGCTTCGGGAAACGCCGATAAGTTAACATTTTCTTACTTATTACAGCATTAGTCAATATGTCGACGACGAGATTCTCTAACATTGAACTGGGACCACCTATTGAAGTATTTGCCCTTCAAAAATCATATGTTGATGATAAATTTGACAAAAAAGTCAGCCTCGCAGTTGGGGGTAAGTCAAATCAGCTCAACTAATTCAACAACAAAAATCGAACCATCTCATATCTCCACGAGAAAATCATTTTTTTGATCTTTCATAATTTGTTATCATCTCTTTTATCCCACTTATCACACAGCTCTGACACAATCCCTCATAGATATGACCTTGATAAAAAGTTGCATAACCCTCTGAAACATGCCTACACTCCAGAGCAATTCAATTCACGCTCGTAATTCTCGAGTGGCTGTTAAATTGAAAAAATCAACAATTAAAATTTAAATATGTACACTTCAATGATAACAATTTAATACTATGGATTTCAGCATACCGTACGAATGAGGGCAAGCCATGGGTGTTACCGGTAGTGAAGAAGGTGGAGCAGACGCTGGCAGCGGACGAGCTTCAAAACCACGAGTATCTGCCAATCCTTGGGCTCGAGGCTTTCAGCCAAAATGCCACTGCAATGCTCCTGGGCGAGAAATCCCCAGCAATTCTGCAAGGCAGAGCCTTTGGCGTGCAATCGCTGTCAGGTACAGGAGCTTTGCGCGTCGGAGCCGAGTTCCTCGCGCGGATTCTCCACTACGACACATTCTACTACAGCACACCAACCTGGGGTAACTGTTGAACCACAAAAAACCACTTCTTCCACATTTTCTCAGCTAACATCGCATTGTTGTTTCAATATTTAGAGAACCACAAGCTCATTTTTATGAACGCGGGCTTCAAAAAAGGCTGCGAGTACCGCTATTGGGATGCGGCCAATCGAAGTGTCGATATTGAGGGCATGTTGGAGGATCTCCGAGCTGCTCCGGAGAACGCAGTTATCATTTTACATGCCTGTGCTCACAATCCAACTGGCTGCGATCCCACGCACGAGCAATGGGCTCAAATTGCCAGTGTCATCGAGGAAAAACGACTGTTTACCTTCTTTGACAGTGCCTACCAGGGTTTTGCCAGTGGCGACTTGGATCGCGATGCATATGCTCCACGACTGTTTGCCGAGCGCGGTATCGAATTTTTCTGCTCGCAAAGCTTTGCTAAAAACTTTGGTCTCTACAACGAACGTGCTGGCAATCTCGTTGTTAATATGAACGACACGAAGGAACTTATTCAAACGAAATCTCAGCTGACTCTCATTGTCAGAGGAATGTACAGCAATCCGCCGAATCACGGCGCGAGAATTGTCGCCACTGTGATGGGAAATCCAAATTTATATGAGCAATGGTAAGTTTTAGATTCAATATCAGGTAGATTTATCACTTATTCTGCTGTAATCGCAGGCGAGGACACATTCGCGAGATGTCTGGCAGAATAAAATTGATGCGGAAGGCGCTCTATGACAGACTGGTGAAGCTTGGCACTCCTGGAACTTGGGAGCACATAACTACGCAGATAGGAATGTTTTCCTACACTGGATTAACAGGTATATTGATGATTATGTAGGATTTTTCACTCAGTACATTTCTTGCTAATATATTTTCTTATTTCTGCTTTCTTAAGAACGACAAGTAGAGCATTTAAAGGATCATTACCATATCTACATGCTTCGCAGTGGACGTATTAATATCTGTGGATTGACAGATAAAAATATTGACTATGTAGCCAATGCTTTTCACGATGCAGTTACACAATTTCCAGATCCTACGAAAAATTCAGCCTAAATACCAGAAAGATACGTATTTTAAATTAATTAATCGTGAATATCACAGAGATTTATTAGCATGTTGTACACTTTTAAGTGTTTATTGTAGATTTTTAACCCGCTGACCAATGTTTTATATAGTGAATTATTTTTTTTTTTTTCATAGCAACAAAACTTGACATTATATAGAAATAATAATTAAGTCTCTGTACGATTTTAAAGAGTCGATTAATGTATACGTAGGAGAAAAAAGAGGCTTTTGACGCACTTTGTGACTGTAGCTAACACGGTCGCTAGCTTGACCCCGTTTAGTATATGTGATTTCGGACAATAAGAATACAGAGGTCCATAATCTTGAATATTTGGTAACACAATCACAGATTGGGATTTGATTCAGATCCTATTTCAAACATCGTGCCAAGGAAAAACTTAATGTTGGTTATCGACGCGGAAATATGTGTATTAGTGTATTAATACTGATGTGTATATGTTTAATGTGCAAAGTATTGATGTTTAATAGTGACTTAGAGTGACTTTAACGAAAGGAAATTCGAAAAATTTACAAAATAATTCTGGTATAATAGAAATTCAACTGTGGAAATTTTTTGCATGGAAACAACTTGATATGAAGGACATATTTTGTATAATTCTACACTGAAATAACTTGAAGATATGATTGTAGACCTAAACATTTTAGTGTTTAATGGTATGAACATGTTTTTGGTCCTTAATATCATTTTTCCAAAATAATATGTTGGCAATAATTAATTAATTCGTGTCTATAATGCCAAAAGGGCTTATATAACTTGTTCTATATTTAAAGAATTGATTTTTTTGCAAAAGTTAAACTAAACAATGAGATTTATAACGATTGATGAAGAAGAAAAAAATTTTTTTTTTCGTTCACTTCTTGAACGAGTAAAAACCATAACTTTTTTGGTTTTTTGTCGATAACTCGATAACCAAACGAGATAGCAAAAAATGTAGCAAAAGTTAAATGATTCTAAATTTAATTCTCTACAAAAAATGTAGAATAAATTTTTTCAATATTTCCCGTCGTTTTCGAGAAATTTTAAGCAATAAAATTTTTAAAAAATCGATAATATCTCAAAAACTAAAAGAGATAGAAAAAAATTTAATCTAAATTTTTTATTGGAAATTAAAGTCTTAATCATTTAACTGTTATAACATTTTTTGCTATCTGCATTATTTATCGAGTTATTGTCAAAAAATGGAAAAAATCACGAAATTAACGAGATTTCCAAGGGGTATATACTTTTTGCGAAATTTCTAGAAAATAAATATTTTTTTATCGCAACTAAACCTCTCAAAATCCTTCTTAGGGACGTGTTAGAGGCATTATTGAGATTACAATGATTAATTTCAATGAATTTCGTGAATAAAGTGTGCAGGAAAAAAAAATTACACGTACTTTTGGCATTAGTGTCGCGAATTGCATCTATATCGACTAAAATAATATGTGTATACCTCAACGATTCTCAGACAATACTTTTAAACGGTTGACTGCAGAATAAAATAGAGTATATGGAGTTTATAGGAAAAATCCTGGATATTGGTGTTCAAAACTGGCAAGTAATAAATATCACTTAGCTTGATTCGACGTTTTTCTTTTTGTATTATTCAAAACTCACTGATACATACGGTAACGTGGATTTTTTTCCTCATAGTCTCGTCTTTGAGACAGAATTTTTTCACCCTTGTAATAATTCTCTTCAATCCAAGACACCCGACGCGATCGCTGCAGATATCCCAATCGTTGATTATTGAAAATATAGCACGAATCTTTCAAGCGATAACCAAATTGACTCCGAAATATCTGTGGTTCAATCAACTCGTTTTGAGCAATGTTGAAAAATTTCGGAATTTCGTAGTAAATTGTCTGTAAAAAATATTTTTTTCCTATTTTAATAATGAAACTTTGATATCTTAGCAGGAGATACTTACTTGAAAATCAAAATCTTCAATTGGATGAAACGAAGAGAAATAAAAATCATTCATGAGCTTCACTGATTCGTCGACAAAATCTTTTTGACGAAGACGCTCTTGCAAAGATTCCCTGATTCTTTCGTGCTCTCGTGACAATTGTACAGTAGACTGCATGTCAAATAATTTTATCAACACTACGTGACAGTAGAGTTGAACCTGAAATTCCGCATATGAACAGCATGGCAGTAGTTCTACAATTGCAGTCTCAATAAATGATGACTTTTCCTTATTTCCCAATAATTTTGCCACGTGATAAATTATCGAAGCTATCGACGTGATGCTCTCATGACGCGATTCTTTGCCCTGAAAATAAAAAAAATTACTGAAAATTATCCTGCAATCATACCGAATCAATTAAACAAACCTTGACAAGAAGTTTCCAAAGGACATCGCGTAATTTTGGATTGTAATAAAAAACATTAATCATAAACCACTCTTGCATTATTCGAACACTGCGCTCCTCTCTGTTGTTGGATAAAATAAGACACGAAATTACTTTACAAAGTAATTTTTTACATTCCTGAAAAACAAAAACAAAAATTAATAATTTAAATTTGAATTAATCCGGCAAAAATACTCAACTATTCGATGGATATCGTCGAAAATTCTTGGTATCGTCAACAGAATTTGCATTACTCGTAGTTTAATTCGATGACATTTTGAATTTCTTGGAGCAATAATATTTTTTTTACTTTTAAGTACATTCGTTAGATGAGGTATCGTTTGTATCAAACGGGGATGATGCAATAATTTAATCACTTGCATTCGATTGGCCAAATTAAAATCAATCAACCTAACAAATATTAAAATTAATTTCTGTAATTGACTAGATCTTTTGAAAAATTTACCAGTAGTCTCCCCAATATGAATAATAAGATCCACTAACAAAATTGACATATTTTTTCGTTTGTAATTCCATTTTTTCATCGAATGTTTTCGTGTAAATGTCGAGTAATAGCAAATTGTTTAAAAAATATTCTATCGATGCCATAGAATTCATATCTTTCAATAGCTCAGTCGCCAACAGTTGGTTATCTGTCCATTTTAAAAGAAATTTCTTCATTTTCTGTAAACAAAAAAATATATACAACCATTAATTCATGGATTAAACGAAAATCACGAAATAAAACGTACCTGGAAAACTAGTTCTTTCAAACCATCAACTTTTACGAGCTCTCTACTCGTCATGAGCTGAGAAAAATTCGAATATTCATACCACTTGTAATTTTTCCAATTTTTCACGTATGTCCAAATTAAATTGACAATTGACTTGATTAAATCCTGACTTTCATTGACCTTACGATATTCATCTTTTAAAATATTCCGCAAAATCAACACTGACGAATTTAAAACTTTTTCTTTCCCAACTAATATTAATTCTTGCCACTTTTCCAGGAAATTTTTCACATCAAACGAGCAAAGTGGTTTTAAAATCCACGACAAGAGTGTCCCAATCAATCCATACCACTCAGAAATTACTTGACAGTCATCAGAATTGTCCTGAGAAGTTTCTTTTTGCAGGCGATGGAAAATTCTCCACAAGCCATCGATTCCAGACCAAAAATTGTGCTCTAGCTGACCGCAACCATGGAAGAAAAGCGTCAAAATGTACCAATATTCAATAATATTAACGTGATCTTTACTCAGAAGCTTTTCTACGGTATCGCGATTTAATTTGTGAATAATCATCGAGTCTGAGCATAAATAAAATTCATACTGCTGCATGGTCGCGATATTATCCGCGTATTTTACAGCTTCGTTATAGGTTGCTGGCAGATGGTCGTTGTGCATGAGTTTTTCAATGAACTTCTGTAGAAAACGTGAATAGATGCGAGGTCCATGTTCCCTCTGCACGTTCGGGAGGCATAACTCTCAACAAACTGCCCATCAGTTCAAAAACTCGCAGAGAAATCCTTGGATTTGGACGAGGATTTTCATCTGCTGCAATTATAACATCAAAAACAGAAATTAAATTACTCCTGCTTGAATTATCGTCTGCATCATCGTCAAAAATGCGGTGAATTGACTGAAAACAATCGATCATAATGGCAAAATTGTAAATATCCAATTCTGTTTCATCGTCTGTTAGCAGTAGTGCACAAAAATCAGCGACATAATCATTCATCGCTTTTTTGGACACGTAAATACTCAAGTAATTATTGCTAGTGCAGTAATCATGGTATACTCTGACTGGGAGTTGTGAGAGTAAATTTAAATCAACTGGTTTTTTCAGATAGTAACTAATAATTTCGAAAAAATTATTTGTTGTTTCTCGATCGATAATACAGTGATAATCGTATGTTAGGTATTTAGTTAGTTTTACTAGAGCCTCGATTTCCCGCTCTGTCCAGGAGGAATCAATTGATGACTCAGTTGACAATTTTAACGACTCGCTCAGGTAAAACATTGGTATTGGCATCCAGAAAATTTTTGAAGCGGCAAAAACGAATTGTCCTGATAAGTTGATTCCAGATTTCGATGCTTTGATGAATGAAATCGTTAATTTTCTCACGACATCCGGAGCATCCTCTGCATCTTCGTGCTGGTACATGTGGAGATCGTTTAAAGCCTCTATCAAAATATCGAGCCATTGATCATCGTACAATTTGGGATCGGTATTCAACAGTTGTAAGAGGCCGAATTTCTTGACCAAGTGATTCTCGTCGTGTAGAACACGTTGAAAAATATATTTTAACCATGCGCTACTGTTAAAACATTTGTGGCAATCCACTTGATCAACCAATATGGTCTTGAAATTTTTTACTGAACAGTTAAAATGAATTTCCTCGAGAGATTTTATTACCTTGAAATATCTAGATTTTACCTCGTTGTTTTTTCGGCTGTCGTGTGGACAATAAACAAATGGTACTATTCTATCGTCGAGTGAATTATTTTTTTTTAATTCAGGATTTTTCACGGTGTTGATTTTGCTTTTAATAAAGCCAGAACTCTCTAAATTCGCCATGATTTATCACAGATTAATTAATATTCGGTTTTCTCAATGAAAAAAGCAGAGAACACGAATAAATGCAACTGAACTTCACAACTTGCTGCAACTCGTGTTTATATACTGAGAGGTATTGCGAGTGATTGTGTCATATTCGCGCGTTCAAGTGCACGAACGTAATTGGAATTTACGGTGCCCTAGACTTCTTTGAAAAAACCTTTTTAAATAAAAAAACAGTGATTCCCAGCAAGCAGGAATTTAGTTTTATTTTAGTCTCAATATTTTATGAAAGACACTAATAATAAATAAATGTATTGACTTACTAACGGGAATCAACACTCATGTGTTCCATTTCGACTCTTTCTTTTTAAATGATTCTTTTCCGTCAGCCTCAATTGCCGTGTAATATCCCATGTTTTCATATTTTTGACGCATGTAAATTATGTACCCGGAGCAGCCGATCAAGGCAGTGAGACCCAGTGCCATTACCACCAAATTCTATAATCAAATTTAATCAAATGTATTGATTGATATTTTAAATAAAGTTATACGTCTTACCGGACGAACATATAATTCGTAGTTTATTGCTCGAAAGAGCGTGGTGGTCCTCAACGATCGAATTCCATCTCCTGGCACAACTTTTGCATCTTCTTTCACCTTCTCAGTCATAATTATCCTGCCTGACAATCAAAACCAAATAAATAAATACACATACGGGCATTTGTTAGGTTAGGAATGTGTGTACTTACACTTACACAGTATTGATCAAGTTGAAAAATTATTTACAATCCAAATTGCCGCCAATAATGCTGCCAATGACGGAGGCAATTGTTTATTCAACTATGATATTTAGCTAGAAAAGAAAATGTTTTTCTTGTTGTATATGAGGTTCGTCGTGAAAAAAAAAACGAGAAGTGCTCGCCCGCAGCGCCGGAGCTCGCGGGATCGAATCTCGTCCGTGGAATTTTTTTTTTCCAATTCGAATTGTTTATCTTGTGCTACATAATTTATATGCTATAACAATTAATTTACTTTATGTAAGCAATTATCTAATGCTTAAATAGCGAAAAATATGTTTTTTAAAAATTTAGTTTTTTGGAAATTGTCGCTACGGATCGATAGTTACAGAAAATTTTATTAAACATTTTTTATAGGAAATTAAATTCCCCATAATAAATGCCAGAAACAATTCTGCGATATCTATTACGTATTTACCGAGTTATCACGAAAAAACTAAAATCGATTTTGGTTTTTCCTTAATAACTCGATAAATAAAGGTGATATCAAAAAATGTTATGAGTAATAAATTATTGGGCATTGAATTTCCTACAATAAATGTTTCATAAAATTTTCTGTAACTATCATACTATGGTTTGGCACGAAAAACTATTACAAATTATAATTATTTAAGTCGTAGATCAATTAATTATCCAGCAATATATATATATTTTTTTATGCTAAGGATATATATTTTACTGCAATGAATATTACAATAATAGTTTTGTAATGTAGCTTGATAAACTAATTTAGTTACTTGGTCTTAAAAAGTAGCTCAATTAGACAGATTTTTTTTTATATACAATTAGCATTCGTAATAAACAAGTGTATTCACTATTCACTACGAACGGTGCTGATGTGTTCCCTTCGAGGAACTTTACGGTTAAATAACTGCAATAGATTATTAATACTCTTACATTAATAAATGTAAGAATGCGCAAGATTTCAGTGCTGCATAATTCATTTCACTTTCAGTTTTTTTCTTTTTCTTTTTATAAATTTGAATAAGTACGTAAAAGCGAAAGCCAGATATTTTGTTTTTCTGTCTTTTCTCCTGTCAATTGATCATTCAGAGCATAAAAGACTGATAAAATACTAAGAGTGACTTTGTTTTTTCATCTAAAGATTTCGCTTAAAAATAATATAAATAAATTTATAAATCTGATTTAAAGGGCAAACAGAGATTTGTCCTGATCCTTATTCAATTGCCGTGGTAAATTAGTGCTTGCTGTGGTTGTTGTGCTCGGTGCTGTAGTTACTGTGGGCAAATTAGGCAATGCCTCGGCTGCTGCCGCTCGTTCAGCCAGAAATCTCTCAAATTCTGATGATGTTAGGGATTCTTGATCGCCATGCTCCTTTGGAGTCTGTGTACAAATTAATTTCCCCATGAATTAATCCAAAAATATTATTTAAAACAGTATCACCAATGAAAAATTGAGAAAAAAAAAATGAAATTTTCCCGAATAAGCAGTTGGGAAAAATCACGACTCACCGTACTATCGAGCCAAGCTGCCATTTCGCTGAATTCTGACTCTTGATTCGGCTAAGCAATCCATAAAATCATGACAAAACAATCAACACAAAAATTAAACAACACAACACAACGAATGGCTAAAAAAATCATAAAAAAAAAGTTCGAGACACTGTAAAACAACGTTGGGGACAGCAAAAAAAAATATTGAGAGAAGCCAAATAACTACGAATGGAGGAAAATAAATTGGATTTGCTTCGAAACAAAAGGAGGACATGTGTTTCTTAAAGGGAAATCAATTAATTTAAATGTGAAAAATTACGTACAATACTTCTGGCATTTGTGACAACAGCTGCAGGTGCTGCTGTTGGCTGAAAAGCCGCTCCGCGGTTCAAAAGAGCAGAACTCAAGCTTCCATTTCCACTGAGTTCCTCCACATTGTCCTCGTACTTACTGCCACTACATAAATCAATCATAACAAGTCATAAATTTAATTTACAAACGTTTGCAAGTGACTTTAAACTCACGTTTTCTTAGCAATCTCGTAAGTGGCCGTTCGTGACTGAGCAAACATATCAAACTCATCACTGTCCGGCAATTCTTCACGTTTACTTTGTCCCCTACTTCCACCATTGGCCTCGGAAATGCCTAAATCAATGAAGAAAATTAATGTATAATTTATATTCATATTTACAGATGATTAATTTACCTAAATCGGCCACCTGGCGCTCCAGTGCGCTCACTGTTTCACCATCAAGATCAATCAACGACGGTTCTTTCCGCTTGCTGTCCACACCCATGGCAATCTCACTGTCCGGATGAACGGGCGGATGTCCTATCGTCTGTGCGAGGATTTCACTCGCTGCCGGGACCGTTTGATTCTTCATGTAACGCGAATATCGGAGGAAAAGGTTGTTTAGCTCATCATTGATACGCAACAACTCTGCGGTCAATTCATCGTCCATGAGCCGACCAATCAGGTCGACAACGCGCTCCTGCATCGCTTTGCAGGTCGAGTAGAGCTGCTGCATGAGCTCCAGGTCCGCTGGATCAGGCGATTCATCCGACTGGAGCTTCTGCTGCTCGGGACTCGTGAAATACTGAAGCATTTCACTCAGCACACGCATATTTCCCTGAACTACTTCGAGCTCACTTCGCAACTTGGCCAGAAGATGATCAGGCAAATGCACAGGCTGATTTCCAGCAGCAACTTGTTGAATTTGTTGTGGTTGCATGAGCGCGGAATCACATGCAGAAATATTTCCACGCTCATTACTTGATGCAAGTACCGGACCACTCGTCATCTCTGGCACACTCTGAAACCAGCGAGAGATTATTATTATTTGCCGCTCTGACGAGATGAGGATAATTAATTCAACCCACGCGTTCTGGAGTGAGAATTGGCGCCATTGCGTCCAAATCAGTCATGGGGAACTGCATCCCCTTGGCCTTGAGCTCTTGATACACCTGAACAACGCCCTGCGTGTGCGGCTGATGACGAAATGCATCGGCCCAGGTTTGTATCAAACTCAATACTTTCTCCTGCACGGCTGTTGGCGGCTCGTTTTTCGGCCCGATCATCTTAACGAGCTCGAGGACAAACTCGCGCGAGCACACCAAACTGTGGAAACGCTTGCCACAATTTTTTACACAAGTCTCGAGTACCTGAAAAAAAAAATTTTTCAGGAGTCAGTTAAAGGATTTAACTTTAAATGCAACTCTATTATTAAAACTAACCGTCAATGTGTACAAAACTATAGTGTAGTTCTTGCCAACGGCCTGACTCAGGCGCCTTTTAATTGCTTTAATTGCATCTCGTGGGCCGTCTTCAGTTTCATTTATGATGTCACATATTTCCATATTCAGAGCCCAATTTTCACTGGGTAAACTGCCGTCTGTGGCTTGTTCTGTAAAAAAAAAGATATCCAACTAAATTCTATGCTTGATTAATCATTTGGGATTGAAATCTCCTTGGCATGATAAGACCGCAAGTGAAATTAATCTTCTCAGGCCAGGTGTAGATTAAATTCACACGTCAAATTGCCTCAGTATATGTCCATGCATATGTAAATAGATAAGGATGGAAAATTATAAGTGCGCAGTGTGGTGAATGTAGGCCTGTTAGTTGGCGTGCTCACCTATTTTTTGGCCCACAGGGGTAGAAAAGGGATTGACGTTGACTCCGAAGAATGACATGCTTGCAGGCGGGTGGTTCAATGCGTAATTTCGCCCTCCCGGTCGGGAACGTCAGTTGACGCCTTGTGACGTGATTGTTACTGTTATTATTATGTCCAGCAAGTAGATTCGTGTTGCGATTTGTCCCTTGCAGTCGGCTTGTCTTTCGTCACCTTACGCCGACGACGCTGTTTCAGGTGATCTACTGCAGATCAAATAATATACAGAAAAGCTCGTGAGTCACTGCGCGACGATGTCAAATGTCAACTGGCCGCAGATTATTAATTTTTATGTAGCTATTATCTACTCATTGTTAATTATACTTTTGTTATACTTATTCTCAGCGCCAATCGCCTCGATCAATCCGATAAACCGCAAACTTTCTACCACATATCCAACTGCAGCCTACTATTTATTATTATCACTGTGTGCAACTCTGAAACATACTGCAAAAGCAGCTGACACCCAACTGAGCCCTGAACCCTGAAGTTCCGCCATTTCACCGGCAGGCAGACGTCAGGAACACTGGAACGCGAGTCAGTTCGAATTTTGCCCGCCATGTTGCTCTGGGTTACAGCCTTTTTTGATGCAAATGTTTACATCAATAACAAATATGTGATTTTTTTTTCAGTGATTGAGGATGGAAAGCGACATTGGCAATCAATTAAACCTTTTTGGAGTTGATAATCAGCCGGGAGTTATCAATTTTGAGGTTTTACGACGTCTGATTGCCCTGCAAGATCCAGATGGACAATCGGAAAACACCCTGGAGAATTTTGATGTCAAATTTGAGGAAATTGAGGAGATTCGAATTGAATTTTTGCGTAAGTAACGAGTAAAAAGCTAATATTTTCAAAAATATTCACTGGTTATTATCTGTTTTGATAGGAATTTTGAGGATTGATTATCTCTGGCCGCTTTGTAACCTCGTAAAACTTTCCTTGGCTCAGAATTTAATCAAAGAAATCAGCAATCTGGAGGCTCTGGTGGAGCTGCGGGAGCTCGATCTCTCCTTTAATTTAATCAGTCACATGGAAAACTTGAATCACCTGACAAAGCTGGAAATCCTCATTCTCACGAGTAATAAAATTACTGCAATTGAAAATATCGATAATTTATCCATGCTGACAATCTTCAGTATTGCTGACAACAAACTCGAAACACAAGATCACGTAAGTGTGTCAAAATAACTGTAAAAAAGTAGGTTTTTTTAAATATTGTGCCATTTTCCAGGTGTTGTATCTCCGCCAGTTTCAAAACCTGCGAAGTTTTAATGTCACTGGAAACCCTTGCATGACCGAGGACAGGTATTTCACGTATTTTGTGGCTCTGCTGCCGCAGATAATTTACTTTTGCTACGTGATGATCAGCGAGAGTCAGCGAGAAGAGGCTCAGGAGGAGCATCGGTGGGTTGAATCACTGTTTGAGGTAAATTTCTTACTCTAGCATCATAAACACTAACACTACCCGGCAGACTAGCGATCAGAAGGGTGGAAAATGCTGAGGAAATTGCTCAAACTGCTCTGGAGCAGCAGCAGATGTTGGAAAACAAGATTGCCCTGGATTCCGCTGCTTTTGTGGATCAGTTGAATGGGAATGAATTATTCCTGCGTCTTCTGGAACGCGACAAAGGTATTAATTCTTATCAGAAATATAAAATATTATGAATTTTTCTATCTCTAAATAGATGGAACGGTTTTTAAAACTTTCAATGACGATTCACTGAGAGCTTTTGACGACTACCAGCGGAATTTCTCCGTCATATGCCATGATCTGTATAAATTGGGACTCCAGAAGTACCATGAGAGGCAGGAGGAGGTAAAAGCGTTTTCTGAATCGATTCAGGAAGCTCAGAAGAACGTTCGCGACGACTCCAGGCAGTCAGTTAAAAATTATTTACAGAAATCTAACCCAAATTTCATATCTAAAGCGCGCTTTTTTTCTTACAGAATAATCTGCACAATTATGGAATACAAAAAGGAAATAATTGCAAAATTTCACTGTGAAATTGGTGACTCGTCCAAGTCTGAGGGTGTAAATCCTCAAATTGACATGAAATTAACAAAATTTCAGAGCTTTACAGAAGTTTTTGAAAAGTTTCTCTCGTCTAAATGGACCAAACTTATTCACAGTGAAGTTATTTTACACGATCAAATAGAGGTTTTTATTTTTAATTGATAATAATTGTCTAGGAGTGACATTTCTTGGTCCTTATGACTTTTTTTTGGCTTTTAGGATATTATGGAAACGTTCAAAATTAATATAAGCGATATGTGCAACTCTTTTGTGGAGTCTGTTAGAGCAGCATTCGCACAAATGCACCTCGTTGCTGGCAAGTATCGCGACACTATTCAGAACCTCGTAGGCTCTTGTCTTACGGGCGATAATAGTCTTCCTGAGCAGTTGAAAAATTTTTTTGACGACTTTGAAGCACTAAAGCATGCTCTGACAGCGTCCTACGATATACAGTTGCAGGTCAGTAACTGAAATTCTTACTGTACTCCTTTAAAAATAGTCAATACTGGCGATTTTTTCAGGTGATTAAGAGTCGTGAGGACACAATAGTCAGTAAAATAAATTTCTGGCTTGGTGATTTATTCGCTCGCTTTCACAAGTAAGCCTGGAATTAATTGTGTTTGTTGAAAAATTCACCTAAAAAAATATTTTCAGACAGGAATACGACAGACATCGGCGTAGAGTCCTCGAGATATCGCATTTTATGCAATACGAGAAGGAAGAAATACACAATTATTTCTTAGCAAACAGTCCTCTAGGTCTTGACGTGGTAGCGGCGCTGGATGATTGAAAAATTCACATGCAATTTCATTGGTGATAAAAATCATTTTATAAAATATTTAATTTATTTATCAAACGAAAATCATTCAAGTTATAGTTGTAAAAACCTAAACACCCTTAAAAGTACTAAGAGGGATGTATATAAAATTGAAAAAGTATCAACGAAATTGCCGGTAAATATGGACATTTGAAAAATCACTTACATTACGAAGCTTTACTCTTCAGCATCTGAATGTAAAAATCGAGGGTTGCCTGCACTTTTGGCTGGGTAATTAATCCGATAAATGTCGCTGTATCCTTTTCACGATTATTTTTCAGATTTTCTATGAAAACCTTTCGCAATTCCATCTTTGCCAGTGCTCTTGCAGCAGCTAAATGGACAAAAATTACAAAATAAGGATCAATTTTGAGACTGTGTTCCTGACAAAATGGTTCAAACCTGGAACTCTGGCATAGGACGCTATGTAATTGTGGCATTTAGCTATCAACTCCTCCTGATCGGCTGCAATCTCATCGACGAGGCCTATTTTTAACGCCGTTTGCGGTGGAAATTGTGATCCCCTAGTGATACACGATTTTAAGCGACATAATTTGATAAGAAAAAATTTTTTTTGTACCTCATGAGAGCCAATTCTGCCTGACGATAGCCTATCGTAGCAATGTACAAATCTTTGAACCATGATGGAGCCACAATGCCCAATTTCGTCTCGTTCAATCCCATTTCGTGCTTGCCATCAACAAACACTCGGTACTCGCAGCTCATAGCCATCAAACAGCCTCCAGCTGGGCATGATCCCTGGAAATTTTGATTTTTATCAATAAAAAAAGAGCCTACCGCATCTGCGAACAAGTATATGAATTGTGTACATTGATTGCTGCGACCACAGGCAGATTACAACTGTACAGAGTTATCCAGCAATCCTGCAATGCTGTCCAGAATTCGTGGGCTCGCTTGACATCAGGCTTATACATTTCCATAATGTCCAAGCCTGCGGAAAATACGCCTCGTAGAGACGAAGTCAAAATAATAGCCTTGCTGCCGTCTTTTTGGCTGGCTTCAATGGCTTTTCGTAGTTCCGACAGCAACTCCAAATTCAACGCGTTAACCGGCGGTGCTGCCATCGAAATTGTCTTTATACCTGCAAAAATTTGATAGTATTATTAATATTATTGACCATCTAAATCACTATCTCACCTGTTGCATCGTCTTTTGTCGATTTAACAAGCGTTCCCGCGCTTGAATAATTTTTTATTAATAATCTTGACAATCCTGACGGAAATCTGTGACATACTATTCGATTACTCATAAAAAATGCCATTGTATTGTTGAAAAATATTAAACAAATTGTACGAATAATTGTTTCACAGAAAGCACAGTACAAAGTTCATTGACAACAACAGCAATCTGCAATATTAATGTTACCATCAGAGCAATCAGATATTGTAAATCCGCCATCTTCGAATACTTGATAGAACTTGCGTAGTTATTTGAATAATTTCTCAAATTTTATTTAAGTATTTTCTCTTTCAGTTTTCAAATGAAAAAAATTCGAATGTACTTGTTAGATATTTTTAATTTATTCTAGATTATGAATAAATGTGGCGTATTTGATGTAGGAATTTTTAGTTGGATGCTTTCTTACGTGCTTCATTTTGACGCGCATATAATCATTATGCGAGACAGTGTGAGTGTGAATATACGAAAGCTGAACAAGCGGAATGGGGAACCATGTGGAACCGAGATTGCCTCACATGCATGGACCGTAATAAAGTTGTGTGTACGCGTGCAATGCCGACGGGTTGTACTTGTTAGTCGTGAAGCTGTCATCGTCGTCGTTATCGACTGGCACTTGGGAACGGCAGTGTTGGGTTGCTGTGCATTTTCAAGTGCTTTGTAAGACCCGAGTATGGTCTTGAAAGTGGTTTTTTGCTTTGAATCGACCCAGTAGAGTGATAATTAGCTAATAGTTTTTGCTATGCACTCATCGCGAGCAGGTATGACAACATGGCTGCCGATAAACTCGCAGTTTTATTACTATCCATCATCTCGACGAACGTACGTTCCACCGCGGTAGTTTGACTCATCCAAATGTGTGTTGATTGAGAGCTCGGATATGTGTGTTGTTTGAGGCGATCAGATGTCTTGAATAGTCCCGTGATTACAAATCGAACGGGAAAGTGCCAGGCAACATGTCAACGCGATCGCAACTCACTAAGGATTTAAATGGTATGTCTTTTCTCTCGCTCAATTGTATTGATTTAGATGAAAAGAAAGAAAAAAAAAATTGGCTTTGTTGCAGAATCTGTAAAAGCTTTATTGGGTAAACATGTGAAGATTCTACTTAAAAATGTTGTCAAACTTGAGACGAAGCCTGACAAGCAGGAAAATCGGGTTTTGGTGAGTAATTGTTGTTTCACTATAAGTAATTAACACTTGCATTACAACGTGTCTAATTGATTCATGATTAATATCTAGGTCTTTTCTCCATGTCGACTCTTCTTATTAACGGCCAAAGTACCAACTAGAGTGAGTAAAACTACACAGAAGAAAGTTATTAGTTAGAGAAAATGTTATAGTTGATGATAATCAAGTTGGTGAAATTGTTTCATACGATTCTCTCCGATATAATTGATTTTGCATGTGTTAATCACCACATGCAATTTAATATATTAGATAATAAAATATAGTTTTTTCTCTTTTCTCATTTCAGATTGACTGCCACTTTCATTATTTAGAGATAACATCAATAGAGTCACGAAGATCAAATCAGCTATGTCTGACGGCAGGCGAGCGATCCTACAATTTCACCACAACCAGTGTGGCTGGCACAGACACGACAGAAGTGGATGCAATGATCGAGGCATTGCACACAGCTATTCGCAATATTTTTCCAACAGTCCCCCTAAATTATGTGATTCGGAAAATCGACGTGATTCCGGCTAGTCGATTGCAAAGCATCCGAGGCAGCGAGTTGGCAAGAAGTACGGAGGCAACGCGGACAACCGGACCCTGCGGTGGTTTCTCCACTCAGTACGCGTGCATGTGTGATTTGCACTGTGTTCAGTATCGCGAGGAAGTGGCCTGGGATGTCGACACAATCTACTTGTCCCACGACACGCGGGAGCTTAATTTGAGGGATTTTGATCATCTCGAGCAGAAAGACTTGGTGCCAATTATCTCAGCGCTAGAATACAACACTTGGTTTACAAAATTACGCGTGTCACACTTAAAACTCAGCCATGAATGTCTGGAGAGACTGCTGCACGTGGTTCGACGATCTCTTTCACTGCAAGAAATTTATCTGGACAATCTTGGCTTAAAATGGGACTTTGCGCACAAGCTTTCGCTCGCCCTAATTGCCAACAGCAATACAGTTCTACATACAATTGATTTATCGAATAATATGATTGAGGATAAAGGCGCTGCCAGTCTGTGTGCAATTGTGGCTAAATTAACTCAAGGAAGCGGTCATTTGGGTGGCAGTGCAATAGGAAAATTGCCGAAAGGCATGCAAAAATTAAATTTATCACGCTGTGGACTGACGGGAAAGGGCATTGCTCAAATAGCCCATGCTCTAAGCCTAAATCGCAGCATGCCAACGAGTCTGAGATATCTAAACTTCTCGGAAAATACTCTAAAAGATGATGTGAATAATCTGCACAATTTTTTAGCTCAGCCCAACAGTCTGACGCACCTGGATCTCGCCGGTACAGAGACAACACTGGAGTGTTTGTTCGGTGCTCTTTTGCGTGGCTGTGCCACCAATCTAGTCCATTTAAATGTGGCGCGCAATTCATTTACAAGTAAAAAGACCAAAGAAATACCTCCTAGCTTTAAACAATTTTTCACTGCGACACTGTCGCTCAAATATTTAAATATATCCTACTGCAAACTGCCGCTTGAGGCCCTGAAACACCTTCTGCTGGGACTGGCGTGCAACGAAAGTACCGTTGGACTGGAGCTTGACATGAGTGGAAATAATCTAGGATCAACTGGAGCGCACGTTCTTGAATCATGCATTCACGGTGTTCGCTGCATCGCCTCGCTCGATATTTCCGACAGCAATATGGACGTAGACTTGGCTCAGGTCATCACAGCCGTTGGTAAAAATAAATCCATTAAAAACCTGTACATGGGACGCAATACGACGGGCATGAAGACCAAGCACGTTGCAGTCGTGATGGACGCCCTCGTGCAAATGATTCAGGAAGACGATTGTGTGTTGCAGTCACTGCACATTCCGGATTCGCGGCTCAAAGGCGATCTCTACAGTTTGATTAATGCATTGGGAAGTAATACTTGTTTACATACGCTTGATATAAGTGGAAATCAGATTGGTGATCCGGGTGCACGTCTGCTGGCCAAGGCGTTGCAAATAAATAATCATTTGCGAACAATTATTTATGACAAGAATAACATAACTCTTCAGGGATACTCCGACATTGTTCACGCTTTGGAGAAAAATTATAGCGTTCGACACATGCCATTCCCCATCTATGATTTGCAGCCTTGCATGAAGATATCTGCGGAAAAAGCTGAACAACTGGCTAAAAAAATTCAGGACATGCTTCAACGCAATGTTACACCATGTAAATACAGTCCTGGACAGGCTTTTCGACTGCAGCAAGGCTTTCTACTCAGTTCCACACAGCAGGTTGTCGACAGACTTGTCGTACAGACTCAGGATACCATTAAAACCCTGGCTGCCGAGAGTTGTGATGCCAATAACGATATTAATTACGCGACTGGATTGATTCAAGACGCGGACAATTCGAAACAACTGTTACCGCGATTGCACGAGGTGCTACAGCGACGCGACGAGAACAATCCAGTTGAGATAAAACTGCGCGAAATTGCCGAAGACGTGCATCGAGTTGTGTCGGAATATTTGGAGGACTCGTTGGAGGCGATTCTCAAGTGTGCCAACGATCACTGTCCCACTGTCATGTCACAAACGCATGTTCGCGGGGAGGACAGTGAGCCGTCGTCGGTGGAGGATGACTTGCGAAACGTGTGCAAAGGCAAGAATCAATTGAGCATTGAATTTGTGAATGCCTCGATTGTTGAGCAAGCCGGCACGGACATAGTGAATCGCGTGAATGAGCTGAATCTCGCCGTGGCCGCTCACATTTCCGACAGAATCACCGACGAAGTTATTGAGTCGCTTTCGCGCAGCTATAAGACTCTCATTGGCGACACAAGCGATCGAACTCGCAGCAGTACCCCGGATGTCTTGAGACCAAGCGTCAGTTCCACCAGCAGTGGCAGTGTCATTGGAATCGGGGGTGGTCTGACTATGAGCAGCCTCGGCGCCGTCGGAGACTCCACCAGTTTCACAATCAATTCCGCTGCCTCATCTGTCAGCAATCATTCCACCACGCGAGCAGTCCATCCGCACACTGGATCCTCCAGTGTGGAGCACGAGTATGCCACGCCTGCCAGCATTTTTATTGCCAGTTCTCAGCACAGCACGGACAATCAATCGCCCATGGTAACTGAATTTATTTATTTTTAATGTATTCGAGTAACTGGATGGTATATTTCTCTGTTTCCTGCATTGCAAATCAGAAATTGGATTATTTAAATCTGGTAAGTATATGTTTAAGGAGGGAAAAATCAATTTTTTGGAGTAATACTTTGTGTATTTTGAGTAATTTTTTTGTTTAGAACGATTATTAACAGTAATATTTGATATTTAGGCAACTCCACATTTGTCGAACAAGAGGAAAAGCCTGCACGGACGAAAACTCCGACCAAAATCCGTTGTCGACTGCGTTGAAGGTCTCTCAGCTGATGACATACCCGATTTATTGCCTTGTTTACCTCAGGATAACACCGAAGGTATGTTAAACAGAGTTTATTACTATTGCCAACCTGTTTTGTCACTTGATACTATTGATAATATTATTTTCAGTGATATCGGAGAATGAACACTCGCTCACTGAGTCATTGGACTCGATTTCCGAGCTACCAAACACATCGGGACAGCAGCTGCAGCATCTTGTCAAGTCTCGGCCTCGCAGAACAAAAACCCGAGCGCCATCGAGACCGATGCTGCGCACGGACGTACCGAGGGGTTGCCTTGGGCTCGGCGAGGGTTTGGACGTGTTTTTTAGACCAACTACACCCACCACACCGCTCATATCACCCAGCAGCGATGACAGCTCTCTGCACACATTCCCAACTGACAGCAGTCCGAATCTCTCGCTGACTAGTCAGCGCAGCATGCCTCCTGATGCTGATAAAACACCGCACGGCTGCAATTCCCCGATTTTAAAGAACCTCCTCGAGCCGGCGCCGCATTCGCGGTCCAACGACAGCTTTGACAAATTTTCTCCGCTCTCCGGTCGCCGGTCTCAGGGTGATACTCCTCTGACAGCATCGCCATTGGCTCGTAGAAGTACCGCAGATGAGTCGGACGCCGGGAAACGCGCGATTTCATCCACCAGCAGCACAACATCAAATACTCCAACGCGTTTTCCACGGGATTCATCGGGTACTGAGCCCTCGCAGGACACCATCACGTCTGGAGACTTGCAGAGAGCATCGATCAGGAGCAAATCTGGCAGCAATTCAGTGGAAAATGACAGAATTGTTGGTAAACTGCAATCTATCGTTCCGGATAGTTGTCCGTCCAACGATTCTAAGCAGCCAGCCAGCGGGGCGGCTTTTAAAATTCCTAGTAAAGTTAATTACAGCATTGGTGGCGAGCAGTCACGAAGTAACTCGAGTATTACTAGCGGTAGAAGCAGCAAATTCATCCCGCCGATCATTGCCCCGAAACCCAGACCCTGGAGCATGACTGCTGATAGAAAATCCGGTAGGTATTGATGGTTTAGTCGAGGCCTATGGCAGATTTTTCATTTGTACGAGTGTTTTAGGTGAATTCAATAATTTGCTGAGTGATGGCTCGAGCCCAAATACATCGGCGGGAAACACGCCCGACTCGGGCGATGCCTTAGATGAGTCTACTGATAGTGGGGTCAGTGGACCGGCCTCACTGCCCCCAACACTCTCCGCCAGCAGCACAGCAAGCTCATTGAGCAATAGCACGGTTGAAAAGAGATCTGTGCGGGAACTTGCTGCCAGTTTGAATAACGGAAAAAACGATCGTAAGGAAAACGGTAAATATTGAATGTTTTTTTCTGTCAATAGACAGATATTCTATCAATGCACTGTCCATTATGACATATGCAGATGAGACTGTGGTGAAATTTGAATTTGAACACGCCAAAAAATCGGTAAAATGACTCTAAATTTTTATTTCGCGTTATTTAGCTGTTTTAAATCGTAAAATATCTTCTAAACTGTTCAAGATAGAAATTTTCTTCAGGAGATCTTTTTTCCAGGGAATTTAATTACCTATAAAAAAGGTTCTTAACAAAATTTATCTATCTTGCATCCTTATGGAGATATTAACAAGTAAATCACAATTTTCAGTGATACGCGTTTTTAGTATAGTGGATTTTGACCTTTCCACGTGCCTTTCAATGAGAAGATATTGATGGATTTTGATTTTTTATACGCCATTCGATGTCTTTTTACCTCCTCAATACGCTAGGCAGATCCTTTCAATCGGGCGAGGTCATCCAGGGGGACAAAACACGAAGAAATAGTCATTTTTGGTCATCTTTGACCTTTCGACGTGCCGAATGGCAATTTTTAGTTTTAGATACTTGTTTTTTTTTTGTTTTTTTTTTTTTCTTTATTTGCAAGTGAATTTTGCTTCAGTCTTTTCTGATTTTCATTTTAACTTACTTTTTTTCGGATTATCTTTTATTTTCACGGTTTTTTTTTTTTTTTACAACCCGTACAATTATTTTAGAGGAGTTGATACCTGCATGGAGATCGGTACTTCATCGTTCAGTTGATCGCACGACAACCAAGGTACTTTTTTTTTCTTTTGTTGTGTATTTAATTTCATTATTGCCGCATTAATTTGCATTTTCACAAGTACTATAATAGCTATAAAAAAAAATTGTATTCTTCAATGTTTCAAATAATAAATTTTATGACTTTTAGGGGCTGCAAGTATTGAAAAAGGATGAAGAAGGCCGTATAAGTTTTAAGCTTCGACGAACATCATTCTTGCGTGACTCGAATTTTAATTACGACAACGATGTCGTTGACGTGTGACGAGAGAATATCAAATAATAATTTGCATTCCATGACTTTTATATTTGTACTAGCTACGAATATATCTGTATGGCTGATTAATTTTTAATTATTTACTCGCAAAAGGGCTGTAAATCATTGTTAATGAAGCAAGATTAATCGCAGACTGGTTTTACCAACATCAGCCTAGTCAATTTATCCTCTTAATCATTAAGAATTTTTATAATATTCTATTTGAATGCTTTTTTTTTGCATAAAAAAAAAACTTCATTTTTTAAATTATAAAAATATATAATACTCGGCCCGTTGAAACCTCAAAAATTACTCATAATACAATAGTAGTTGTCTCAAAACTTTATAATCGTAATTATGCATTTTTAAATAATTATTATAACACTAATACTCGCGTTATACCACGTCACAATCGTTTAACAGTGCAGCGTGAACTGTTGGACGTCATTTTAATCATAGAATATACCAATTATAATAATATTATTAATTAATATAGTATTTATATGTACATATAAACATATTAGGCATTATTAGGTTACTACATATGTGTAGTATATAGATCGTGTGGCCGAGTTTAATTAATATTACTTCGTCGGGGGCGGCTATTTCAACTTATATTTACCGTCACATATTTACATTTTACTGATAAAATAAAATTAAAACAAAAAAAAAAGGTAATAAAATTAATCGTGAATTTTTGAGTGACTTTGTTATTGTGCCAAATATTAAAAAAAAAAATCACAGCTCTAATTATTTTACAATAATTTTTATTTTTTCATACCTAATTAATATTTGACTTTTTGATGGCAAAAAAAAATGATTGAATTTTACTTTTTACTGTAAAATCTCGGTATAGAGATTCGATTATCAATAAATATTATCAACAATAAACACTTTTTGATGCTTTTTTTTATTTTTTCAGGGTGAAGACGAGTAAAATTTGTCCCATTTAACGCGTGGAACTTAATTTGGAGTAGGGGCGCTACTTGTATTCATGTTGTATTCAGTATTTGTATGAAGCAACCCGTGACCACTGCAGTGCCACTGCATAATTCAATAGTGTTTTTAGATTGTAGTTATAGTTTTGCTCAAATATAATATATTAAAATGTCACCAACAAAATCAGAAAAAGTTGCAAACGGTGGAAAATGTGAACAAAGTGTGTGGATACGTGCAATTACAGCAAATTCCGAGTGGCCCGACAAGGTAAACATAACCTCTCAATAACTACTCGATGTCATATCAATGTAAAAATTTTTTTTTCTATATTTCAGGACGAGTTTCTCGATGTTATTTATTGGAGTCGTCAAATAATAGGAATTATTCTCGGAGTTATTTGGGGACTTATACCTTTAAAAGGATTTATAGGATTAATATTGTAGGTGATACAATTTTTTTTTTCGTCTTTCTAGTCAGCAAAATGTATTTTTTTGATTGTTTAAAGCTTTGCCCTGGTTAATGCCGGCTCTACGTACTTGTATATGAGCAGTTTTCAGCAAATTGATGAGGATGAGTTTGGAGGTCTTTGGGAATTGACAAAAGAAGGATTTATGACGTCATTCGCAGGATTTTTGGTGAGACAGACTTGTTGACTTAAAAAAAATCGTCCATGACAGGTGATAACAATATTATATAACTTTCATACAGGTTACATGGATTATAATTTATTCCGGACTGCATTTTGACTGATAATTTCCCTGGCTGGTTGAAATTTTAATGTAAATAATCTGTGAGCACTACCCAAAGTGTGCGTATCCTGTTCTGCTACTCGCTTAGCTCGATGATCCAGCAGTCATTGTCATTAATGCATCTTGATCTACGTATACTCATCGGTTTTTTATTGAAAAACAATTGATAATATATGTACAATATAAAAATGCAGGTAATTCCTTTTAATTTTCTTACAGTCAATTTATCCGATCATCAGGCGCTTTCTTCCCCGAGCTCGGACATCCTCATACTTTGATATTATCTCCCGCCGCTGTTTTTTATCAGTTATACCCATCTGATAATTCTCAAGGACCGCGGGGAATAGCGAAGGAATCTGAGGATGCGAGCTCAACATGGATCTTTCGAGCACGTACAGATCAACTGCCTTGTCCTCGGCTGTAGAGTCAACTCGCGCCAATCCAAAGTCAATTACAACGAATAAATGGTCATCCTGACTCCTGTCACATGATCCATCCTTTGAACCATCGAATATCTGATTTTTTATCAGGATATTCGAAGTTGTCAAGTCACCGTGGATAATGTTTTTCGAGTGTAGTTTGATTAAAACTGTACTCAACGACTTTCCCAATGCACGGATCCAAGTTTCGTCTGACTTGAAAGCAATCATTTTTTCAATGTAACTCTTCAGGGTCACTGCATCTTCAATGTACTCCATGAAAATGCTTCGTCTGTCCATGTCAACCAAGTAAATGGCCGGTGTGGTAACTCCTTGAAGATTAAGTGATGATGTTGAAGGTAAGGGGGTGAATTTTATTAACGATTTTACATACCTGCAGTTTTTGCACGGACAATTGCTCGTACTTCACTCTTTATTCGGTCTTTTGTTAGTGTTTCATCTAGGTCTGGGTGCCGATACTTTTTTTTAAATCGCTCTTTTTTCAGGGTTGTTTTACCGAGGTACTGACCCTTGAACAGTCGCGCTTCAGCTCCTTGGCAAATTAATTCGAAATTCTCATCACCCATTTTATTTTAGTTGAGGAAAAATTAAAATTGTTGGGCTGAATTGGTTATGGCCTTATGTTTACTCGTCAACAAATGTTTTTGTTCGTATTCGTAAACCTAGTGGCCATTCTACGAAGCAGAACGGCCATTTTAAATTTTTGAAAATTGAGTCTTGGAGTGTTTCTTTTTTTTTTATATAGATTTAGGTGCTATCATAAAACCCAAATTTCTACCCGATAAATTTGTAGATTATTTCTAAGGTTCTTCTTTATGATCCGTCTAAATTGTTAATTATTTATTGTTATTTTTTCAGCAGCAGTTTGAATGGCCAAAACTGAGATATGCTTTTCGAGTATATCAAGGTATACATTTATTGCGGAGAAAACACCAAAAAAACGGACTCAACGGGTTACTTATACTCTCTGAAAACCTGGAAATCACAACGACAGAACTTATTTTGTTCGATTCACCAAGAATTCATTTCCAGTAAGCACACCAGCGATGATGCAGCGTTGCAGGTTGAGACAGCAGTACCAAGACCACAAGAATTGAGCAGTCCATACCACCCATATAAACTTGATCCCAGTGACTTTAAGGATGAAATTTACTATTTTTCCATGAACGTCCTGACTGGAGAATGTTCCTTTACATCCATATATGCCGCGTGTACGTAAGGGTTTACACAAAAATAATTATTTCACACTTGATAGAGTGCATGATGCTTGAAAATGTCTGTTTTTACTTAGAATACTCAAAATTCAAGTTAAATGTCCAAAATAACGAGACAAAAGTAGCTTTTACACTTTTTAATATATAAAAAACTATTGCCTGCATGGAGCACCTCGTTTTGCATGATTAAGTGTCATTTTTTTGCAATTAATGCTTACTCTTGCTCTAACACTATTTTTCAAGTTTTCCAAGATTGAGCGGATTGCAAACAAAATGCTCTTTACTTTAAATCAAATAGTGAACGTTGTATTAATGTAATAATTACATTTTATGCTTTATCTCTAAAAAACTAAGTTTGAAAAAAAAATTAATTGGAGGTTATGTTCAATATTGATTTTTTGAGCTTGCAATTTACAAAAATATTTTCAACTTACAGAGTCTATCAAGGAATTTGAATTAACAAGGCGTTGAATAGAAGAAATTCATTATAGATTTATTGATGATACACGGATTGGTGTTGCCTTCAGAACATATCGACCACGCTGAGATGGACGCGCTGGACACCTCCTGATGTTGTGAGGCAGATTGGCAATGCTCTGCCTTGCCTAATCAACAGATACATCAAAGTATGGTATGAAATTTGAGTTTTTAATAGTCTAAATGCAAAATATTAGTGGTTTATTACCTTAACGAAGTCGCCGCGCCTCGCGCTCAGACTCCAGCAAGGTTAGGATGTCGTGCTCTCGGACAGGTCCCTTGACGTTGCGGATCAAACTTCGCTCTTTCTCTCCAATTAATTGGACCTTAACTTGGGTACACTGTCCCTGTGATCCAGTACGACCCAGGACTTTCTCAACGCGTGCCAAAACGATTGGTTTGTCCATGATAATCTCACGTGTCGAGAATCCAAAAGGAAAAGAGCGTTGAAAGGAAGTGGAGGTCTCTAGTACAGATAGAGAGGCACGTGGTGGAAGCACTTTTCTCTCTCTCCGTTTTTGTGTACGAGCTTCCGCCGCTCGGTGGCTCTAATAATACCTGCCGCAATATTTGAATTAAAAAGGTATTTTGATGAAAAAAAAAACAAAAATAGCGATTGGATCAGTGTTAGAATTGATAAATTAATAATATAGCTATCAAAATTCTTTTTTTCATTAGAAATAATTTTTTTGTCAGTGTTTGCAGGTACAATTAATTTTCAAGGGGGAATTTTTGGTATCGCCCTGAGGTAAAGAAGATCGCTGATTTATCGACGTGGCGCGTTGAAGGGTTTCTCGGCGCGCGCACTTCGCTCCCAAAAGGTATCACAACATAACCTCACATAACCTTTTTTAAAAATCTTTGTAAATATAAAAAACAACCGGGTTTGTCGGCAAAAAGTAAGTGCCGAATTTTATAAAATTACTTTCTAAACGTTTTAACAACTTTAACCATTCAAAAATTCACGAAATTGTGTATGTTTAGTTGCTAGCAAATTAATTGATTCTTAAAAAAAAAAAATAATTTCAAAGGTATTGTCCGCAATCATCAGGTTTGTTATTTAAATATTTGTTCTCCACAATCGTTTAAATCTTCGAGAATGATTGCTCGAAATATATGCATTTAATAATGCATCATGACTGCGGCTGAGCATTTTATCAGTCTCATAAGTGTAGCAAGCGCGAAAAAACTTGCTACAGTGTTAGTTGTATGTTTCATTATTTACCACGGACTAATTCATATAATTTATGGTAAGTCTCTGCTTCAATAAAATCGCTTCCATAATCCAAAGAAACACCTGAATTTATGTTTTTTACAGGCAGTGATTCCTGCAAGTGGTTGCTAGAAGAGGGTCGGTACAAGGGCGACAAAGAATGGCAACCCTACGGCTGCATGATGCATCACTACTCTCAGACGTGAGACACTTAATTATCTACACAACTAATACATTTTTTCCCCATTAAATCAATAAAATTAAATCTACAGGGACAGCAGGAGATGCCTGAGATATCTCGCATTTATGGGCCACAAGAATCACTTTGTTTTCATCGGCGACGCGAGGATTCGCCAGCTCTACAAGTCGTACGTATCGCAGTTTATAGTTGACGGTCGAGGATCAGACGTGGTGGACCTTCCCCAGGGATCAGACTTGAATTTCAACGACGCACAGCTACGCCTGAACGTCCAGTTCATCTGGCGACCGCGACTGGACGCTTCTATGGTCGATGACTTTCGCCATTGGATGGTAAAATGATAATTCCATTACATATCTGGATGATTAATAGTTTGAAATGCCTCTAGACAAACGAGGCCCCGTCGATGGTTGTTGGAGGCTGTGCCGTCGGAGATATCCTTGCCAACAACGAGAGCGAAACGCAGTTGTACATCGAGTACAGCACTGGACTGGTCAGGCTCGTCCAACCGGCGGATACTCTGGTAAAAAAGAACAGCAGGTTCCTCTGGATGATTCAGGACCCAGTTTTAAAGGAAAATTTGCCTGCACCACTGGCCGACATTGAAAACAAACAGATAAATGTGTGCAACAAAGCGGCTGTCGAGGTGATTGATCGGTTTTTTCGGTTATTCGTGGATTTTAAACTAGAATTAAACAGGTTTTAGTGCACAGTGGGGCATATCTGTGGAAGAGCAGCCGATTAATCGGCCAGGGAATGCTTGAACACAGTCCAGACGGATATTTGGCGAGTTCACTCGCTCTCCGGCACAAAATTCAGATTTTACTGAATACCCACTGTAACGATCACATGAATTTTGGCGATGGAACTTGCTGCAGTAATCCCGAACCTGCTACAATGCTCCAGCTTGTCACACTTTCAGCTTTACTACTGTGGTAAGTCTAAGATAGATTTTAAACTCTCGGAAATTGTTGAATTGAAGTTTTTAGGTTTGTTACAGGGACAAGTATGTTCCTGTACAAGAAATTTTGCCGCCGAGCAGACATGCTCTACTCTCGCGTGCCTGAGCAAGAGATTGAGGAGGCTGATGAATCTGGAACAACAGAAATTACCAGCAAGGATGAGCCAACACATGATTTCTACACTCTCAGCACGTCTCTCGCGATTTTCGCCTGCATTTTGATATATTTTTACTTCTGCGATCGGTAAATTTTCACAATTACACACGGAAAAACATTGTTTAAATGTCAAAAAGTGAAATGGTATTTTTTGTTTCAGAACAAATTTTTTTATGAAAGAGAATAAGTACTATAGTGAATTTAGTTTTTGGCTGCCAATTGGGTATATCCTTGCTTTGGGGCTTTTTTTCACCGAGGACTGCGAGAGAGGACCACGAGCTCTGAACCGAGAACAAACTGACGAATGGCGCGGCCTGATGCAAGCAGTTGTCCTGATATATCACGTGACTGGAGCGAAAAATGTCCTGCCAATTTACATGCATCTTCGACTTATCAACTCGGCGTACCTTTTTCTCTCTGGCTACGGGCATTTTTGCTACTTCTGGCACACCGGTGATATATCGCTCGTGCGATTTGCAAGGGTATGTTTCTTATTTGAAAAGTAAATTAATTTTTTATGATGAATTGAAATTTATTTTACAGGTTTTATTCCGTTTAAATTTTCTCACAGTGTCACTGTGCCTGCTGATGAATCGGCCCTATCAATTCTATCATTTTGTGCCTCTAGTGTCATTCTGGTTTCTCGTCGTTTATATTCTCGCCTGGCTACCACCCAGAGTTTACTCTGCCAGCCTGGCAGAGCATGGACCACGAGCTCTGCTATACCTGGCGCTCAAACTTCTCGGTCTCGTCGCTATTATCACAGTTCTCTACATGTCAGAGGTATTAATTCATTCAAATGATGTGTTTTTATTTGTTTTTTCTCATAACCCGATACATTCGCAGGTGTTTTTCGAGAAAGTTTTCGTCACAAGACCGTGGAAGGCTCTGTTCGTCACGACCGATGACGATATTCGCGAGTGGTGGTCGCGCTGGAGGGTCGACAGATACAGCGTGGCTCTCGGAGTCGCTTTCGGAGCCGGTTTAATCGCTTTACAGAGGATTGATCACATCCCCGGAAGTGCTCTAGCTCCTCTGCTCGCCCTCATCTCTCTCGTGGCCTACACCACCTTCACCATCCTCTGCGTTTCGGTGGCAGAGTGCGAGGAAATTCACTCCTACGTGGCATTCATCCCTGTAAGTTATAAAAATTCTGGATAATTTATTTTTATTCGTGACGGATGTCTCGACAAGGTCATTGGGTACATTGTCCTGCGGAACTCCTCGCTGGCACTCAGAGGCAAATACTCGGTGCTTCTTGCTGGTCTCGGCAGAATAAGCCTGGAAACTCTCGTTGGACAGGGACATGTTTGGCTTGCAGCAGATTCTCACGGAGTTCTTGTTCTTCTTCCACGATTTCCTGTGCTGAATCTACTTGTCACGTCATTTATCTTCATCTGTGCTAGTCACGAAGTAAGTATTTGCATAGGTTATACCTGTAAATAGGTTTGAAGTGGTGATTTTATTGCAGATTCGCAGGTTAACTATTATTATCGCGCCATATGCTGTGCCAAATGATTGGAAATTGGTGGCACGTAATTTACTGCTGTTTGTCGCAGTTCTTGTACCAATTGGCATACACGACGGCATGTTTTAGGTGTTTAAAATTGCGGTAATACGGTCATTTGAGTCAGGAAAGTAGTAGAAAACTTGATCTCATTTCAAGTACATCACAATTTTTAGTTTAATATTTATTTATAAAATTGATTCGTCATAAAAGTACCTTTTGTTTTTTATGATATGCACGCCCGCGACATTGCACTTTTGTTTTTAAATTAATTATTTTAAAATAATCAACAATTTCTTTTTACGTAAAATCTATTTTTTTTGTTTTCAATTGATCACAAATTTTAAAAATTTTAGCTAAAATTTTTTCATATTTTTTAAAATCTAGTATTTTTTTAAATTTATGTCATTTATCGTCTTCTAATATTTTTGAACTATTGTGTTTGACTTTACTCGTGTAAATGTCATATCCTAGGGATATTGTATTGTCATAAAGAACTCTATATCTTGTAGGTAAAAAATAGAAATTAATTATTTGAGCTGGTGGCCAAACGACCCATTCTGCTATATACAATCGATGAGCCTTTTCACTAATTTCTATTTTCATTTCAGACCAACTCTTCTGCTCCAGTAGGCCCAGTGTTATGAAGAAAATTCCTATGTACAGGGGCGAGCATATGACCTGATCTATGACCACTTTTTTTAGCACAGTTTTGATGGTTTTACCGGGAAGTCGTGCGTCCAAGTAGCGGTACCAGTAGTGGCATACTATTCCCACTGTTACACCAGATATTGCCATGTGTTGAGTCCGTCGAGAGCTAAATCTCTCCCATTCACCCTGTGAAATAATTATTTTATAGAATTTTTCAGGATAAATTTGATTGAATGCACCTTTAGAATTTCATACTGCTGCTCCAAAACATCTCCAGTCGCTGACAGGGACACGGATATTCCAATGTTGGTGTAGAGTAAATTTTTTGGAGAAAATAGTTGGTCCTTTATCGCATTTGCCCTGTGCACCAACAGGCCAAATCCTCGAGCTACATTCATCGTCTGCAATTTGATCATACTCGCGATCAAAAAAATGGTAAACATTTTTATTAATCATTTTTAAGGGTTTATTTATTTAAAGGAGATTTTTTCATTTTACTATAAGTTGATTATTGTGACATTTAAATTTTCTAACCTCAAAATTAAGCTCGTGTTTGTGCACTTGTAATTTTGAAAATAGCCAATTTAGTCGCTAGATTTTTATCAAGGGATGTAATTATTTAATTTAAAAGGAGAATCATTAATAGGTGAGATAAATTAGGGCAAAAAAATTAGTACTTACAGTAAAAACACGTGGTGTTGAGTCGCAAAAATCGCGAATTGGATGGCTATCTTTAGGCAGATGTAATTTTGGGGCTAGGATACTTTTGCATCATCAATTTTATCATTATCACAGACATTATATATTCTTTTAAATATAAAAATACTAATATAAACTACTTATGAGATATCTAACTACTATAAATGTGTGTGTACATCTGGGATTGTGTTGTGTTGTTGTTGTTGCCAATTCTTTGCGCATGACACACACCAGATGCAAAAATAAATTTAAAATTTAATTTCCACTTTCATCTCTTGACAAAAAAATCTTAGAAGTTCTTATGGGTACTCATTTTTATTTTTAATTAATTGAAAGATTTTTATTGACTTGAAAAAATGTGTATGGCATTATTACTAGTGAAAACAAAATTAATACCAGTCACATCAAAATTATAATTGGTCTTATATACGCCCTGTAGAGTCGTTAATAAGATAGAAGGTGTCGTAGGGTCCTGGTTGTCGAAAATAATGATAAGTAACCGTTAGTAGCACGGATTCAATGACTGAAAATGAAAAAAAAAATTACTCTGTGTTCATAGACCTGATTTATACTCGAAACAAAAAGTTATTCATACTTGCAGCAGTGAAATACATCAGAACATGCAGACAAAACCATTGGGATGGAAGTTCTGTAGCTACGAAAAACATTACAGAACCAACAAAGGCTGGAATTAAAAAAATGAGTGCCGTAAACTGTAAGCTCATGAAGGGTATGAGAAACATCTTTTTTTTCTGTAAAACAAATTATTTAGATTATTGTTTGAAGATTCATTGAATATTTTTCACAGTTTCAACTTACTTTAGTAACTCCAATAATTATCATCACTGCCATTGCAGCGATAATTGTTAGAATAATTATAATCGTTGTTTTTGCTGTCCTAAATAGCGGTACAAACTTGGGTGCCATCTCTGAGTTTGATGGAAAAAACTGATCACTGATGATTAGTATTAGGCTGATTGCACTTGAAATCTATAAAAATAGTTAAATAAGTAATTTTTTGATGTAATATGACAATTTTCCATGTTAAATTGTGGAATTACCGCATGCAAAAATCCGGAAGTCAAGGCTCCACATCGGAGAGAGCAGCAGTTTGTCATCTTGCAACAGAAAAAAAATATTTATTTCTATTTTTGAGTCAATTAATAGGTTTTTTGGGTTATTGTTGACATGTACAGCAATTTCCCAATGTCTTGCAATATTTTTTTCGTATCAATATTAGTTTTTTTCGAGTTGAAAAGTAAAGACTGAAGGTTAGATCACCATTGATAATATTTGAAAAATAGCACAGTTGAGTTTAAAAATTTATATTCACCTTTTTCAATGATTTTATTTACTTTGAGTGAAGCGATGGTTCTAGAAAATGGTTGGTATAAGCAGTTTAGGTTGCACAGTAGACTTAGTGGAAAAAATTGACACTGTGCGCTTGCATCGATGTGTCTAATATTAATAACAAAAAAAGTCTTTGTCGATTTTCCCCTCCGGCGCATCCAAATCGAAAAAAAATGTCATGATGTTATCAATCACTGCTGCGTATTAGTAGACTTGTGAATACATATATATATTTTTTATTTTTTCTACGTTCAATTTGTTAAAATTGAAAATCAGTAATTTTCATGAACTGAAAATAGAAAATATCCATCTCATTTTTTTTTTATTTAAATCGCAGTTTTACAGCTAAATACTTGAATTTTTTATTATCAAAAAGCTTGAATAGAATTTTTTTTTCTTAAAAATTGTTAAAAAAAACTCGTGGTAGTGAACAAGAATTTTAATCTATTTTGAAAGCTTTAAAATCTAACAAAATATTTTTCCCTAAAACAGTTTTCAGTGCAACAAAAAAATTTTTTTTTTTTTTCAGAATAAGTATATTGTGTCAGTAAAAAATGATAAAAAAAAAAAAATTAGAATTGGCTATATTTAGATTTTTTTTCGTGATAAAACACGTTTGTTACTTGATTTTCAAGCGTCCTTGAGTTTTTAGAAATGACCATGAAGCAATAAAATCCCAAAATCGCTCTATGATTAGATATATCTTTTTATTTTTGTCAAATAACTCGAGATTTTTTCACCAAATTTGCAAATTATTGCAGAAAATAATAATAACATTTTTTCCTGTATTCATAACGTGAAGAATCATTTTAGACTTTTTTTTCAGAAAATTCAGCCTCAATATTTTTCTTAAGCATTGAAAACTCCTCAATGGCATAAATATTGGTTTTGGGTTCTGATAGTTGTCGATAATAATCATAATTCATCTTCAGTTTCAGAAATTCAATGGCTGAAAATGAATTGAAAAAAAAATTTTGCTTGCATTAAAAGACCTGATTTATGCTCGGACAAAAAATTACTCAATTACCTGCAAACAAAATATATACCATCAACAGCATAGAAAAATCCTTCGGTCCATTTCTGCCCTCAGCCGCGATAGCTACTACATAACCGATAAAGCCTGGAATTGAAAAAATGAGTGTCGTGAACTGCATGCTCATGAACGGTATCATATACTTTTTTTTTTCCTGTGAAATAAAAAATTTATTTAGATATTTTTTAAATATATATTATTTTCACAGTTTTAACTTACAGTAGTAACTCCGATAATTATCATTATTGCCATTATCCCAATAATTATATTCAAGCTTATCAACGCCGCCATTATTGCTGCCGATCCGTATAGGATATTCCCATTACCATGCACCACACATGCGCCGATTACAAAAAGTGCAGAAAAAATCTACAAAAATAGGCAATTTTTCTATTTGATAATAAATTAATAATGTCAAATAATGGACTTACAACATTAAAATACCCGAAAGTCAAGACTCCGGATCGTAGAGTACAGCTTGCCATCTTGCAACAAAAAAATATTTTTATCTATTTTTTATTAGTTTTACATCGAAATAACTGTTACACACTGTCGACGTGACCAACAATTGTCCAATGTGGCGCAACATTTTTTTTTTTCGACTCGAAAAGTAAGACGTTCAGTTTAGATCGTCACTTATAAAGTAAAAAAAATATATTTACTTATTTTTTATAGTCAGTTAATAATTTTTTTTTGGTCGTGCAAGCGTTAAAAATGAGTTTTACATTGAAATAACTGTTATTGTCGACGTGTCCAACAATTGCTCAATGTGTCGCAATACTTTTTTCGTATCAATATATATTTTTTCCGACTAGAAAAGTTATAAAACTGCAATTTAGATCATCACTGATAATGTACAAAAATAGGACAGTTGAGTTTAAAAATTTATATTCACCTTTTTCAATGATTTTATTCACTTTGAGTGAAGCGATGGTTCTAGAAAATGGTTGGTACAAGCAGTTTAGGCTGTACAGTAGATTTAGAGAAAAAAATTGACACTGTGCACTTGCACCGATGTGTCTAATATTAATAACAAAAAAAGTCTGAGTTGATTTTCCCCTCCGGCGCATCCAAATCGAAAAAAAATGTCATGATGTTATCAATCACTGCTGCGTGTTAGTAGACTTTTGTGGATACATGTATTTTTTATTTTTTTCTACGTTTAATTTGTTAAAATTGACAGTAGATCTTTAAATCTATAGATTTGGTGCGCTTCGCGTGTAGCAGTTGCTCATTCGAGTCATTTTTTCTTCTTCAGATTGCTCTCGCTGCAGCTCGATGTAAAAATAGTAAACAACAATCCAAAAATACATCAATATGGCTGAAAATACAGTGATATTCCATGAGTACGATATAGTTTTTAGTAAAAATTTAAAATATTCGACTAACCTATGACTGCCAGGTGAATTAGACTCAAAATTATGGCGAGAGAACCATGAATCATTAAAGAGAGCAGGTATATTTGGTAAATTGTGTATGGGAGACCGTAAATCACTTCGGTAAAGCCGATGCAGACATAGGGGAAGATGAATTTTTGAATTCGCTGCAAATAATAAAATTTATATATCTAATTAAACAATTTTTTTGCGAAATTTTGCTGATTGTACGTCTTGAATAGGTGATTTTTTTAGTTTTTTCACGATAACTCGGTAAATAAATGATAATTTCAAAAAATTTTATTCTATATTTTTTATAGAGAATTTAAAATCTTATGATTTGACTTTTATAAAATTTTTTGTTATCTTCAATAGTTACCGAGTTATCAGTAAAAAACTGATGAAAAAATACGAAAATTTCACAAAAAAATTTTTTTTTACCTTTTGAAACATTACAAAGTTTATTGTTAATTGTATTTTTTCTTTTTTCGTTTTATTTGAAAAAATTTTACCTTGACAGATCCCAAAATGAGGAAACTGCAGATGATTAGACGAATTATAATAAGAAATATAATTGTGACAAAGTAGGCTTTGGTTATCTTATACGCAATAGAATCATCAACCAGTAGTTTTGTGTTCAATTTGGAAATTGTGATGCATTGGAATATAAATGCGATTATTAAACCAATCTGTCGAATTCGAAAAAAATCACACATTAGCGGTAAAAAAAATAAAAACTATACATTTTTTTAACGAATTTATTCTTACGACGCTGAGAATTCCTACGGTTATGGAACTGGATCGACGTGAACAACAGCAGCACGCAGTAAATTTGTCCATCTAAAATATATTTTATATAAGAAAAAACGAAAAAAAAAACAAAATATAAGAAAATTTTTTTTTGACGTGTCTCTGAAAAGTTGAGAAAATTCTGATAATATCTTGATAACGATGCAACTTGGATAAATTTTGTTAAGGACCGTTTTTGTAGGCAATAAAATTCTCTACAAAAAAGGTCTCTTGAAATAAACTCCTATCTTTAATAGTTTTGATGATATTTTAATTTAAAATCGCAAAACAATATTTTACAACTCGCGATATTTTTTTCATATAATTTATAATTCAGAAGTTAATTTATCTTCCCTTCTAAATTATACTTGAATTTTCTTTAATTATTTATAGGAATAATTAAATAGTGCGTGTTGCGATATATGTCACCTTAAATATGTAGATTTTTAATTAATCTCGATGAACCTAAGTGATGCACAAGCAGAAATAGCGTAGTGTAGGGATCGCAAAGAGTTTTTCGTTGGAATGCCCGATTGAAACTAACGTTGGTGAATAAAAAACACACATAGAGATCTATAACGTTTGCATATCCCCACCATGAAGACTGTCAGTAACTTCTAAAGCTGCCCTTTCGTCCACACAATATGTCTACACTTATATTCACACTTGATAAAATACGCTTTCTGGTAAATAAAATGCGTGACAGAGTTTTATCTACGCATGCCGGACAATTTCGAAATGATGATTTAACCTCAGGAAGTTACACTGTAATCACAACTGAGTCACTCTACTTAATTTATAGTTTATCAATTTTTAATATTAAAAACAACTGCCGGAAGAAATTAATTAATTCCCGGAATTAAATATTTTTATTCTTAATTATATATTTCACAAAAAATTCATTATCATCAAAGTACATGTATTATCAATGATACATTTTTTAGTTTACGTATAGCTTATTGTTTTTTTTTAGATATATACAAAATATCTAAATTATTACAATAAAAAAAATTTCTAAATGTCATTATATCCGTATATAGAAATTTCGGATTACTTTTTTAAAAAATAGTAAATAAAAGATTTTTTTTTTTTACGTCATATGACCAATAAAGTACGAGTAGATAAACACTGAAGATTATTATAGTACTCAAGGTAATTGTATCGTCATAATTTCACTGGAATTTCTTTGTAAAAGCTCCTCTGTTACTACTAATAATTATAAAAATAATCTATTTGCACATGCATTTGAAAAAATTGTCCTTTCATATTTTCGACGATAAAATTACCTTATAGCCTCTGAGAATTAGGAAGAAACGCCACGCATATTTGTAAAACCACACATTGCTTACAAAATATCATTTGCTTTTATCCTCGCCTTACACGTCGTTAATGTAGGGCGGAGGTAATTGTTTGCTGTAGACAACGCCATCATTGAAGGATTTAATTCCAGAATGGCCGAATTTTTCATTGACAAGCTGATGATAGAAGCTGTACGGAATAACCCACATGTAGTAGTGCAGAGCTGTAGAAAGAAAAACAAAATTATATTTCATATCCGGTAGGCAATTAAAAAATCCCCGTGGCGGCAACTCACCCAAAACCGCGACAATGATAGCACAAACAATGAGGAAGGCTTGAATCGGTGTGAACGGAAAGCTAACCAGAAAGGAGAATTGACCAATGGCCATGGCAATGCTCATGATGAGCGATACGAAGGTCAAGCAGACAAACGGGAAAACATACTTGTCGTTTCTCTGAAATACACATTCAATATTATATGTTTATCTGATGTAAATGCATTGCGCAAGTGCGCGTATTTTTACTCACTTTTATGGCACCAATAATCAGCAATATTGATAGACTGACTGTGATTAAAAGGTAGGAAATTACGGCAACAGTGGCGGCTTTCACGGCATAATACGGACCAGAGCGAAACATTGCATCCTGCGAACGTTCCATGTCACTCGTCATAATTCCAGCAATGACAACTCCAGCGACCATCAGTATCTAGAAAAATCATCGGTTGTGTTGTTAGATGGCTGAAAAATGCTGTGTAGATATTGTATATAAGGAAAATAACTCACCATGTGAATAATTGCCACCGCGATGGATCCGCTTTTCAACGACCAGCAACCACAGCATGTTTTTACCTGCATCTGTTGAGCAAACAGAGATGTTATCAGTTCGAATGTCTGTTGTTTATCGTGGATGCTTGCATGCAGGAATTGAATTCCATCCGGATATGTGATATGTTGTGTGTTTATCAGAGAGAGAGAGAGGAAAATGGCCGCGATTCTCAGAAAATATCTGATATTTATTTTTCGTATCATTTCTTGGTTTCTTGGATATTTCTAGATATGCTATTTATGTCGTAATTTGTGTGGGGTTCATGGACCATCAGCGAAAAAGAAAGACGCCAATAGCAAAAATGTGAATCAATATTTTTCCGGCACCGAAAAAATTCGTAGGGTAAAATTCTGCTTTTAGTAAGTGAAATGTTTGATTTTTTTTACCTTGATTGTTGAGATTTTCTTTGTTCTTGATGATAGGCTTGTAAACTGCGATCACTGACGCTTCGGTGTATTATGCCGAGTATGGAAGGCACCACAAACTGATGATGCCGAGACGTCCGCACGAAACTCGTATGAAAAGAGACCCTTGTGCGCTTGCGCGATATGTATTTTATCCGTGTGTGTGTGATTGATTCGTAAAGTTTTTTATTGCTGTATGCATATACTATACACGTTTGTTTTGATTGCGTGTGTATATTCGGAGAATTGACTGTTCTGGGTGTACGTCAACATTAATACTGAAAATCATGCTTGGCATTTTTTCATACGTAACGTACATATACGCAATACACATATTAGATATTTTTGAGGTAGTATATGTGCGTGCACTCAGCCCTCTGTCTCATAAAAAAATCCGTCGCGTAATTTTTTTTATTTTTATTTTCATATTACATGCATTCGCATGCAGAACGCTGACTTTTTGCATTTATTGATTATGCTTTTTTTAATAATCGAAAATTTGAGTTTAGGAATGGATTTTTCTCTGTATAAATAAGCGACATAATGAAAAATATGAATAGAGTAAAATGATGAAAAATTAAATTTTCTACAAAATATGTAGAAGGCATTTTTTTTTGATATTTTGCCTCATTTTTGAAATATTAAAAAAAAAATAATAAAAAATCAGAAATATGTCAAAAAAAATGTATTCAACATTTTTATAGATAATTAAACGCTTAATCTTGAAACTTTTATAACATTTTTTGATATCAATTTTATACTATTATTATAACTAACAGCTGAAAGTTGCTGCCAAAATTTTCTGTCAACTACCTATATGTTGTAGTAAATCCAAGGTTATAATAAACATTTTTGGTTGTACGCATTTCATAAAATACAGTCATCTTCAGGCAATCCTGGCGCTCGAAACAGTCACCCTCTACATCCAACTGACAGCAAAAATCATCTTTTTGCTGTCAAATGTTCAGTTTCAAACGCAACTGTTGATCATGACCTTCCTCAACGCCGTAAAACCAAATACTACCGTATTTCCACGGCCATTCCTAACCAAAAAATCTTCACTCAGGTGATTAGCATGCGTGACTGGCGATTGCTAAATTGGAAGGATCAGGTGGACGACATTTGGGGAACCACGATGACGCAAAAACCCGGCAATAACATTGACCACTACATAAAAACAGGTACATACAACCAAAAATACCTATAAAACTTGAAAATAACTCGTATTTTTATTATTCCAAGTGCTTTCCTGGGTTGTAATCTGTCGCATCCTCATAGCACATCTCTACACAGTCACGTACATCAGCAATTTTTACGCAATACTCACCTGGGGCCACGGAAAAATCCTTTTGCCCTGGCTCATCCTCAGCGCGTTTAAAAACTTTGTCCTGGAGATTGTCGTGATGCTCATCGTGCTCTACCTCTACTTCGAGAAGAATATATCGGGCTACCTGTTGGCCAGCGTGGCCGTGGACAAGGCAGTATCCCTAGGTAAGTGCTGTTTCTCATTTTAAACCAAATTTAACATTCAAAAACACCCGTTACAGCCGTTGCAACGCACAATTGGCACGTGATTAAAGTTCTTTACGTGCAACTGAGTGCACCAGAGGACAGTGGAGCCCTCGGAGTGGCCCGCAAGGACTCTCGCGATTCGGAAAATGTCCTGATGGGAATGTCAATGCAGTCTTTTGACCCCTCCGATTCTTTTTTTCACGGTCGAGAGCGTTTCATGAGCGTACCTAACCTTGAAACGGCATTTCACGGCGAATCGTCCGAGGACTCGGATGAATTGCGTTTATCGCAGTCTCTGTCGACAGTTTCGGCAATTGACAGTCGAGATTTGCTGGAAAAAAATGAGTCTGCACTGGGAATCGACCTGTCAACCGTGCCTACAGTTGAAAAAGTCATGAGCATCCTCGGGCTGACTGAGGATGACGTCAAGCGCTCACTTTTGGACGTAAAAACCCCGGAAAAAGTGACTGCCACGCAGGTAGATAACTCGGAAGAGGAGTTTGAGGAAGGAGGGAGTGAAATATCCGCTTGCCACTGCCCGAAATCAGGTTTTGAAGCTCTTCAAAGCGATAGGAGTCTTGAATCTCAAGAAATATCGCGTAAATCGTCGTATGCTGACGTAGCAGGGGCTTCTGACGCAGACTGGATGACTCAGTGGTCGTTAGACCGGATTTTCGGTGCTCAGCAATACGATTCAAGGGCACTGATTCAGCAGATTAATCATTCAGTCAGTCGATGGTCGTCAGAGGAAGAATTGGAAATTTATTCAGCGGATAATGAATCAAAAAATCTTTCTATGTCAGAGAATAAGAGTTTTAGCTCGTTTTTTCTACCTGATTTATCATTTGTTCGACCTAAAAGTCTCGGTCAATTTGATGGACTGAGAAAACCGTGGGTAGAACACTTGCAAATAGCTGGCGGATCGTTTGAATCAACTCTACAGTGTCGTAAACTCGGTTGCGCAATTTCTAAAGCAAGTTTGAGTGCTGGCAACACGGTTTATCAGCCACAGAGCAGTGTCAAGGTCGGTAGAAGTTGGATTCTTGACGGAATGAGTATTGAACTTGTAAATAGTGATACGGATCACTTGCAAGAAATAAAAACACCTTTAGTGCGTGAGACAAAAATGGTGCTAGATCAATTAACTCAAACGGAAAATTTGGAAAATAATTCTTATGACAATTTAAAAAATACTTTGCATGAAATTCATGTTGTTTATGAAATTGTGCAAAAAAATCCTCGAGATATTTATAATTCTTATTATCGACGATTGGCAATGAATTCATTTAGAAAGAAGAAAAAATGTCAAACAAGTCCTGAGGAACGTGAAACAAAATTTTTCGAAATTCTTCGGAATTATAATGATAATTTGGAAAAAATATCGTGGGAAAAAATTGCGCAATTAAATAAAACAGAAAAAAATAGACATCGATTTCCAAAGCAATTTGAGAGAAATGGCGTGAAGAAAACAACTGGAAGTTTGAATTTTTATCCAAATTCAGGTCTAAAAGAGGTGACAAAGGATGACGATAATATTGCCGGTGTTATTCCGGAAATAAATGGCCACTGTGAGGGAGAAAATTTGAGGGAGAAAATTAGAAATATTGACTGGAGTGTTTCGGTGGAAGATTTTGCAAGTTGCTCGAGTGTAACGACGAGACAGGAGCCTGCAACGCTGATGGAAATAATTGACGACAGTGACACTTTCAACTGCCTTCTAAGTGCCTTTTCATTCGATACTAGTGGCACGACAATTGCACTTTACCTCGGACCTCCCGCCAACGATTTTTACTCCCTGACCGAGCAGATACCCGACGTGCTGCGGGAGATTGGAAAAGCCACGCGGCTCAGCGTGCGACAAAACAACATGAATTACTCGTCAAGCAGGGAAATTGACTTTGGAGAAGAGTACTACATGAGTTTGAAGTCTTTTGGAGCGAAGCGTAATGGTATTGTTGATTCTAGCGAGGAATATGGAAATCATACGTCGATCGGTGAAAGTGAATCTGCATACGCTGGAAAAATACCGAGAACTGCGTAATATACCCGGAAATTTGAGTGATAGAGTACGGTGTCACTTTTAGAAATATTTGAGAAGTTCTGCCTAATAAAAAAATTGCAAAATATCCGTAAAAAAGGCACAATAAAAATAATTCGGATTAAAAAACATTACCATTCAAAAATGTCCTGTTATTGGAAAAAAAAAATATTATAAGATGGTAATCTAGTGTTAAAAAAATCTTTGATTATTTTAAAATCTGTGAATATTTAATATTTAAATTTCATTTATTGAAAAAAAGAAGAAACAGAGTTGGGAAGAAATTTTACAAACGAAAAATGAAGAAAGAGTACAAATTTGAGAAGAAATATCCGACATAATTTTGAATATGGATATTTATGTGATAACACTTGTAAAATATGAATTTATTGAGAGCATAATTAAATTTTTTTATTAAAAAAAAATTTTGCAAGTTGGGGAAGAAATATCCGAAATATTTTTAATGATCATCTAGGCGATATTTTTTTGTTAAATATGAGTCTATTTAGTATTGTTTAATTTATTTTACAAAAATAAATAAAAGAATATGGTTAAAGCCTAGAATATATCTTTAGTTCATACATTGCCGTAGTTTTTATAAAATGAGCTTTGCATAAGAGGTATGCCAACATTTGTAAAAATAGTAATCTAAAAAAATTTGAACTTACAAATCAAGTTCTTTAAAAATCAAGTGGGAAGAAATACTCTTGAAATAAATTTCAATAACGCTCAGTGGGATCACCAGAAAAAAAAAAAAAAAACCAATGCATATACTTTTTCTTAAATTTTCTTATTTAATTCATTAAAAAAAATTTTTTCCACTTAAAAAGTGATATCTCTTAAAATTTAGATAAAACTCTAAAAAATTTTAATTGTTTTTACTACTCTAAATACCGTCGGTTTGAAAAAACCCAAGTTTGACAACCGTGACACTGAAATGCAATTAATCATCCTGAATTTTTTGCCACAGATCAAACAACAATAGAAGCTACTACGAAACACCGCAGCGTCAGCAATAAATTCATCCAAAATACAATTGCCACATCAGAGTAGCGACGACGCAGAACGAGGACTAACAATAGAAGCTACTACGAAACACCGCAGCGTCAGCAATAAATTCATCCAAAATACAATTGCCACATCAGAGTAGCGACGACGCAGAACGAGGACGTACACCCAGGGCATAAACACAACATCTCCAACTCGTACAGTCTCTCAACGTTAACGAGCCAATAGAGAAACCTCTAGATACGTACACCCAGGGCATAAACACAACATCTCCAACTCGTACAGTCTCTCAACGTTAACGAGCCAATAGAGAAACCTCTAGACACTTTATTAACAACCTAATAAGCGAATAAATAGCACACGCATGCCGCAAACACCTCAACAAGTCTCATCGTAGCCCGCCTCGGATATTGGAACAATGTAGTCCGGGTCGCAGACAGTATTTTTCACCGCCTCGTCAACATTGGCTCGATAAACACGAAAATTCACATCCTTCGGATTCCACGGTCCATACAAATACATGGGCAGACGATTAGAAATCGTCCAGAAGCTCTGCGGATCATCGTGATCGACTCTGAGATCATTTGGAAAGATCAGCGTCTCATTGCTGACGCCAATCAGGCCGAGATTCTGCGGGATGTACTCCTTGCGAGTGTCCCAGCACCACACAGAGTCTCTCGTCACCATATTGAAGAACATTACGCCCTTTCTGTCAATAGCCGAGCCCGAGGAGTGTCCGTAATCCTTGGCCCTCGACTTTCCAATGGGCACAAAGCTCTCCGGGTTGCTCTCTGCCGTCTCCCGGCTGCTCAGTACCGATGTGGACACGGCAAACTCGCGAAAACTTGACATGGGATGGAAAAAGAGCGTTCGATCGTTGTTTATATCCAGGGGACTGAGCGCCAAGCCGAGAATTCCGTCGAGCCACTGAAACTGCAGGCCGTGCAGCTCGTACCGAGCGGAAAGTGGGTCCGGGAGGAAAAAGTGATGCTGAATTCGGAAGGAAGAATCTGTTGCCAAGTCGTAAACTATCAGTGCAAAGCGCCAGACGTCGGAGAGGTAAGCTTTTGCTGAGTTGCAGTCTTCGTTGCGAATGTCAACCACGATATTTGCCCACAACGAGTCCTCTTTCACCTGTTTCTTCGGTATTTGGTAGCGTTTAATCAGCCGGTCGGTTCTGAGGTCGAAGATAAAGATGGCTGGTGGGCATGTCTGCACTGCCTCGCCCGTTAGGTTCGTTGTGCCCGAGTCTAGGACCCACAATCGGTCGCACTGGTCCACTTGAACGCGGAAAACCGACGTCATACCGCCGCAAGCGCCTACAACAAGTTTTATAATGTTTTTTAGGGGATTAGTTAGTTTTTTTGGGCTGATTCTTACCTTGGTGGTGCCATCCCCAGCTCGGGTATGGCCGCAATTTTGGGCTTTTTGTGGTGGAATATCGTGGAACTGTTGTCAGAGTTGCTGGAATGCCTGTTCGCCATTTTGGAAGAGTTATAAACACTCGATCATGCCAAAATTCAAGGCCTAGTGGCATGTTATTCTCGGGAATGTAGGCGCTTTCGTAAATTGCGCGATCGCGGGCGGCCACGCTCTCAAATTCAAAGTCCACGGTCTTCCACGCATAAACCTGCATTTGCGGATTTTATTTATGATAATTATTCATGGTTTTTGAGTGGTTTTGGGGGATTAATTGATGATTACCAAGTTCATTGCGGCCCCGGGACTCGATTCGGCCGGCAGAAAGTCTTCGGAACTCTCGAATGGGTGACTTTGTGCGCTGATGTCGTTCTGTCGGAAGCCTGGCATGTCGATGTCGGTTTCCACGGTTGAACTGCTGTCTGCAAATCTTCCTGGCGGGGTCCTCATCTCGTTTAGTATGTCAGGACTCAGAGAACTGCTTGAAGCCTGTGTGGAAAAAATATTTGAATAAAACAGAGAATTTTTTTTAATTGATTTTTAACGATGAAAAAATTATTCTGACCACTTTGTAGGGTGTAGTGCCGTCATCTCCGGATACCAAGGGTGGTTCTAGGTTCTGGGATATTGGCAGGGCTCCAGTGTTTTCAGCGGAAAACTCTCTTAGTCCAAGAAGTGTCATCGAAACCAGAAAAGGCACGACATTGGTAATTCCTGTGTTGCAAAAAATATTTATTAATAGATATTCTTTAATTTCATGTATCTAGGATAAATTTTAAGACATTTAGTTAAGATGAAAATTTGTTTAAACATTTTTTGAATGATACTTTTAAGAAATTTTCGCTGATTTCATGATTTTTTTTTAGTTTTTCAGTGATAACTCGATAAATAAGCTTGATAGCAAAAAATGTTATAGAATAAAATTAATTTAAAATTAAATTTCCTTAAAAAAATGTAGAATAAGTTTTTTCTGTATCACCCTTAGTTTTTGAGAAATTTTAAATTTTATAAAAAATTTTATTTTTCAATTATCGCGAAAACAATGCAAAATATCGCAAAAATTTATTTAACATTTTTTTTAGAAAATTAAATTTCTCATCATTTTACTTCTATGATATTTTTCGCTATCTCAATTATTTAACGAGTTATCAGAGTATTAACGAAAAAAAAATTTATATTTCCTAGTTTGGCATTACTTTACTGATTATTTTCGCTACCTTGGTACACCATGACTACTTGAGTGAGCGGAAAAATATTCCCAAGTGATTTAAGACTGAAATCAACCGAATAAGGACTTTAACGATATCCAACATGCACCTAAACCACTCTGAATGCAACTGAAGCTGCCATTTCATGTGTCACTGGATTCAGCGAGGGAGCATCCCTACTCCATCAGGACAAAATACTCTTACTCCTCGTGTCAGCCTGTTGCCTCACCTGTGTGTGCTGATAGGTCACGTCGGGGGTTCAGGTGAAGTCAGATGTAACCATGGGAAACAAACGCGCAAATCCTTTCGCTTTCCTGACGAGTTTATCGCGCAAGACGCGGGTGGGGATCTATCAAAACCACGTGGAAATAAATCACATGACGGAACTCTCTTCTTTACTTCCGCTAATTAATTAACGCCAATATAAAATGCTTTTCGAGCTATCCCCCCCACACAATGATATATTCCCAGTGCAAAAACCTTGTTAATGTGATATAAAAGTCATGGGTGAAATTGAATGCACCAACTTTACGAGCTTTTTCCCAGTTGAGTCGTAAAATATTTTCAACTTACGGATTTCATTGTAGCCGTGAAAACTGTATGGAGATTCATGATTCCAGATAAATTCCCTGTCGATGCGAGGTGACAATGTAGGCCACGGTGTAGACCGCACTCTAGGTTTTATCCTCTTTGCCTCGAAACTATCAAAGTAAACTCCTGTCATTCCCGGCGGCAATAAGGTCTGCTCACGAGTTAACAATATCTGATGCACATTGCCGAGAATGTCTGACGGTAATGCTTGGACTGCGTGAAAGAAATTTATTAATCCCACTTTTTTTTAAAAGGATATACCAGATAGGAAAGTTACTCCAGTCTGATCAGAAAGGTGTGGTGTTTGCTGGCAAGATAAAAATCCTTCCAGTTTTTGGAATAAATTTATATCTTGTTTTATGATTGATAAAATCCCTCTGTGATGGTTTCTAAGACCTTAATTATTGTGTCTGGGAAAATATGCATTAACATTTGTAGTGATGTTTGAGAGGAGGCAATTGATGCAGGATATGGTGAGTGTGCAATTTCTCTCCGGAAAGAAGTTTCTTCTTGTAGATTGAGGACGAGAGTAACTTTTTATGGGGATTTATATCACTTGAAGATATACGAGAAACTTGCTTGAGTAGATCACTCATCGGTTATGAATTTCGGGGTATTTTTGTGTTTTTTTTCTTCACTCTCTGTGAATTATTTAGCATTGAACTACAGAGATCAACACACGCACTGTGAAATTGTAACTCTATGTGGCAAGAAGAAATATTACTGCTGCTGTTGTGCATTGTATAAACGTTATATTATAGTTTGGTGAAAGTTTTCTACAATTTATCTCTTGTTTAGTGATTCTTTTCAAGTCCCGCTTTTAAATCTGTCACGTAATACTTTTAACAAAAACTATGAGACCGTGATATTATGCAAATTATCAGACTTGAGAGTATGAAATGTTTGTACTTGTTATGATATATATTTATTATTAGTATGTGAATTCACTGTACACACAAAAGATTCTCAGATTTATTGTCTTTTTTTATTACATAAATTTATTCTTTCTTATTAATAAAAAAAAAAACATTCATTACCTGCGGAACGTCTTCTTTGTTTTTTTTTTTCTTTTTTTTTTTAGGATTTAAATATTTATATATATGCATTTCATAAGGTTTTTAATGATTCAGCTTCATTAGTTGAATGATGAGCCTTTTTTGCATTTTTTTACATGATTATTTTGGGATTTAAATATTTTGAGTATATTTCTTCTTTTTTTTTTTTTTTAATGATCATGTAATTCGAGTGTTTTTGGAGTCTGCAACGTTTGGTCATGATGACCTTGAATCACTAAATGCAAAAATACAAAATAAATGGTAAATTAGATGAAAAAAATTTTTTTTCTAAAAAAAAAAAAAAGATTTTTATTAAAAATCTTATTTAAAAATTTTTATGTTTTTAAATAATTGAAAAAAAATTACCTTTTTAATTTATTAAGAATTCGAAACAATTAACTTTTTCCATCAAAATATTTCAATTAAGAAATTTTTCTTCTTTAAACAAAAAATTCATTATCAAGGATTTCATCCGTTTTTTATTTGCAAAAATCTTATCCGGTTATTTTTTCGATAACTGCAAAAAAAAAAAATACGAAGCACTCTTCACATCTCAATTAAATTTTGAATAATTTTTACATATAAAAATATTACCTCATTATTAAGGATTTTTTTTTTTTTTTTAGATATCTACCAAAAAATGGACTTTTTCTTGTTTTTTTTTTTTTTTTTTTTAGGTCATCAGAATTAATTTACCCGT
>MVJL01000753.1:0-15016 GCA_002156465.1 Macrocentrus cingulum | reverse complement strand
CCTGCGTCACGGAATTTTTTGGTGAAAAAACTACTTTTATATAAAGAATATTGTTCCCGGCCGTACAAACAGCACCCGAAAACGCCATTGTCATTACATAAATTGCGAAATAAAACCATTATCGGTAGAAATTACAAGTTAAATGAATTTCACACCTTAAATTCATATCTGAAAGAGCCACATTTACAGGTTTTTGAAACGGGGGTTGCGAGGGTTAGCCGATCATATAATATTGAGTATTTTAATTAAATAATACGCTAAAAGAACTATTTACAGGTTTTTGAAACGGGGGTTGCGAGGGTTAGCCGATCATATAATATTGAGTATTTTAATTAAATAATACGCTAAAAGAACTATTAATAATTGGTTAAGGTTAGCGATTTGTAGCCGATGCTTTTCTGAGTATATTAACTTTTGACTCATACGACAATATCAAGTTGGGTCGGAGCTAGAATTGCAATTTGTAATTAACATAGCGATTTGTAGCCGATGCTTTTCTGAGTATATTAACTTTTGACTCATACGACAATATCAAGTTGGGTCGGAGCTAGAATTGCAATTTGTAATTAACAATCTCAAAAAATGTCTGTGCGTAAACTACACTTATATATGAACAATATAGCCGTAAAACAACTGAAGACGTACGGTCAACCAAACATAATATAAAAAATTTTTATTAAATGTCTGTGCGTAAACTACACTTATATATGAACAATATAGCCGTAAAACAACTGAAGACGTACGGTCAACCAAACATAATATAAAAAATTTTTATATCTAAGTTGTTAAAAATTATACTTTTCCGGTTCTTCTTAATAATTTTAAATAAATAACCCGCAAAAATGTTAGAAAGGACATTCCTCACAATTCCTTTATTATCACCGCCCTCAAATAATTATTTTTAGCTCTTTTAGTCTTTTGTTTAATTGAAAATTCAACATCTTAAATTCTCCGACTGCCAATGTTATATAAGTGATTTAATGACCCAGTTACCTTCAGTCTAAAATAAACCGAAAAAACTTTCAAATAATCGATTTTAAACGGAGAAGTTGCGATTTTCCCGGAACTGGAATCGAGTAGTTTCGCTCCGCTGTTGAAGAAAAACATTTTCCCAAGCTACGCCGTTTTGGAGGAACTTGAGAAATAAAATATGGAACTGCATGAAATTTTCAATAGTTTTTAAAAGTCAGGCCGGGTTTTGTTTAATTTCTCGAGATTTATCAACTTATAGCAATGGAAAAACGCTGGTGGTTGGTCTAGAAAGGCTTCAATCTTTCACGCAGGTAGTCAGAGAGATTTTTGGATTCACCTGAACTCAGAATAACGGAATCGATTAATTAATAAGACGCGAGTTTAGATATTCTTCGAGTCGTCTCGTAGATAATTTAACTCCATAATGCTTAATACATTTTTAATACTATTTATTCCAAAACCAGGTATTCTTTTGGCCATAGTAATGAATTCTGAGTGAAATCCTAGAATTCAAACTGCTATTGAAGAGTTTTATTAATTGTATAAAATTTCAGTATGCCATATAGTCTCAACTTGTAATCAATTATAGTTCTATTATAATAATCTTACTCTAGTCAATATTTTTAAAACTGTAATTGTATAAAATTTCAGTATGCCATATAGTCTCAACTTGTAATCAATTATAGTTCTATTATAATAATCTTACTCTAGTCAATATTTTTAAAACTGCAAAAATACTCATAATCAGTTATAAATCAATAATTATCGTACATTTTTTCAACACTTTTAAGTCGAATCGTCATTTTACTCACACTAGAAATACTCATTTTTAATACTATTTATTCCAAAACCAGGTATTCTTTTGGCCATAGTAATGAATTCTGAGTGAAATCCTAGAATTCAAACTGCTATTGAAGAGTCTTATTAATTGTATAAAATTTCAGTATGCCATATAGTCTCAACTTGTAATCAATTATAGTTCTATTATAATAATCTTACTCTAGTCAATATTTTTAAAACTGTAAAAATACTCATAATCAGTTATAAATCAATAATTATCGTACATTTTTTCAACACTTTTAAGTCGAATCGTCATTTTACTCACACTAGAAATACAATTAAAAATACTCATAATCAGTTATAAATCAATAATTATCGTACATTTTTTCAACACTTTTAAGTCGAATCGTCATTTTACTCACACTAGAAATACAATCAATCTAACAATAACATGAGGAATCAATTATAATAATTATCGTACATTTTTTCAACACTTTTAAGTCGAATCGTCATTTTACTCACACTAGAAATACAATCAATCTAACAATAACATGAGGAATCAATTATTATTTCAATTGAAAACACTGCCAAAGAATCTTTTTAGGTTGATAGCTTGTAATGATTCAAACGAACACAAGTAACATATCCTTCCATTTCTGTCATATGCAATATTGACACTTTTTCTTTAATTCCAGCGATATTTATAGTTGTTAACTTTTTTTTTATTCTTCTCAATACTATTAAGTGTTCTAAATTTCTGTCATATGCAATATTGACACTTTTTCTTTAATTCCAGCGATATTTATAGTTGTTAACTTTTTTTTTATTCTTCTCAATACTATTAAGTGTTCTAAATTTCTGGCTGATAGCAATTTTTGGTTGGACTTTTCAAAAAATTTCCAAGCCTCGAAATAAATTGGTTGTAGGATTAGATACTACGATAAATGTTTGTATCTCGAACACGACACCATTTTCTAGTAAAACTGTACAGCTGTAACGTTTCTTCATTTTATTGTTCGAGTACTCAATAGATACTACGATAAATGTTTGTATCTCGAACACGACACCATTTTCTAGTAAAACTGTACAGCTGTAACGTTTCTTCATTTTATTGTTCGAGTACTCAAAACTATGTATTAGGCGCATATGAAAGTAGCAAAAAATGTATACAAAGACAATGCGTTTAAAAATATTCGTCTAGAATCAAGCTTCTATACACACAAAAACCATACACGAATACCGAAAAGTGCGAAAAATACAAGAAAACATAAAGACAATGCGTTTAAAAATATTCGTCTAGAATCAAGCTTCTATACACACAAAAACCATACACGAATACCGAAAAGTGCGAAAAATACAAGAAAACATTTATACGAAAAAATTCTTAAACAAAAAAAAACACATATAAGGGTATCAAAAAAATGTTTATATTACATAAAAGGCTTTTGAACAAAATAAAAACTCGCAGCCATGTAAAAAAATGCACAGAACAGTGAAAAATATTGAAAAGAAATGTAAGCATCATAATTATACTCAGCTGTAGACGTCCAACCCGTTCAGCCCGCAAAGATATTGTGTTGTAAATGTGTAGCAATAAAAAAAAGTGAAACATTACTAAAGGCCATCGTATTTTGCGCGCGCTTGCAAGATTTCTTGAGGTGTATTGATAGCAATACCCGTCTTAATCAAAAACAATGCCCGCAGCGCATTAATTTGCCACGAGGGAATGCTACTCGCGGCAAGGTGGTCAGCATTAGACAATATTGCAGTCTTTAAATAAAGCACAAATCGCCGAATCGTTCCGAGTTTAAGAGTTCCCAAACCAGACATTCGCTTGGGCTCAAAAACTCGGGCTGAAGTCGGTCCCCAAACAACGGCGAAGTCGGACATTATCAAGCCTCTTACTACCTTTTCAATTGCTGACGGCGTCAAAGCTCCCCAGCGAGGCTCATCGGTCGACTCATTGCTGATCCTTTCTGTTGGGTTGGACGCCAGAGCGAATCCCTCGACAATATAAGCCGGCTCAATAATTTTGCCGCTGCGAGTACAGCGATACTATTTAAATAAGCCCCGCGTGCGGATAATGATGCAAGCCGAAACAAAAACAAAATAAAATATATTAATATATTGGTTGGATTAGTTGAAGCGCGAAAGCATATTATTTAATATGTATTAGATGGATATTGTAGGGTTGTGTACAACTAATGACGACTATAATGCATTAGTTGGATATCTTGAGAAGTAACAAACCAAGGTAATATGATAATTGACGACCGCTCGACAAATACTATAAATACAAATTGTGCAAAGAATCAACTAATCTAAACGAGCCACTTCATCGAAATGAAAATTAGACTTGAAATTTTTTTATACATAGTAGTATGGTACTGTTTGTACTATACAAGAATGATATCCATTCATCTCAAAGAGTTCAATTGAAAATGATAATTGGATTAGTTGAGAACTCTTACGCATTCAGAGTCTTAAAAAAAATAAGAACAATTGGACAATGCGCGTGCGAAATTTGAAACTTTCGAGTTGAAATCGCTTGCGAAATTTTCAATACGTTACCGCGGATATGTTTATATAATTTGTATTGGTGACTTACCGGACCAGAGTGCTGATTTGAGCATCCAGCTCTCGGCGACTCTACAGCTCTTGATGGATGAGGGAATGTCTTTAAAAAAACCGGTGAAATCATTAAAGCAAATTGGAGACGAATGTGGCATGGATGGATGAGTGTGATTATAAAGTTGCAAGATGTCAGGACAGAGGAAAAAAATAAAAAAGGAAATAAGTTACGACGAGTTGCGCGGGCAATGGGAATGCAAAAAATGGGCACAGATGCCGAATGTATAGCCGAAAGAGTGAATAAATAAATCATTACTTCTGCATTGATTCAGAAAAATAAAAAAGTGAACAATTACCAGCGGTTGTGTAAGCAATCTCTCCAACGGCGATGCGCGAGGCTTGCGTTGTTTTTTTACCGATAATTGCCCAATTGACTCGGCATTAGTCTTGTTCTTAGCACAACTTATTTTCGGTGCCATTGTTTTGCTTTTTTGTATTGTATCTAATCTGAAAAATAAAGAAAAAATATCAACAAACCTTATGCTAGGGTAAAAGTTACGAGGAAAATTCGACGGGAAATGATTGCTTTTGAAATAATTTTTCGTGTTTAAGCCTTGATGAGCGCAAAATTTTATCCTTTAAACATGATATTTTCGGCTTGTATTTTTTCAACAGTAACAATATAAGAATAAAAACTATTTGTGACTTTTTATTAAAAATAAAATGTCACAAAAGTAAAAAAAACACTAATCAATGACCGATCGTGTTCTATATAGTTAATTACCACTCAACAAGTATTAACGATAAACTGTACAAAGAATAGAGTTTTCAGGCATTTAGAATAAACGATAATTAACCTATAGAGTCACTTTAGGAACTCTAGGAACAATATCGAGTGAATCTTGTTTGTTTTGAACTCGTTTATAAACGAGTGTTTGAGGTTTAGTGCACTCGAAAACGCCGTTTTTCTTGCACATATGTTTCCGTCAGTCACAGATTTCGATTTAATTGATTTCCGATTTTTACAACTAACCCACTCATCTGGAAAATAATACACGCTCCTTTTGCACAAAATTTGCAATTTTTTATCAACCGAAAGAGCCTTTTTTTCTTAATTTTATCAATTCAAGTGAAAGTGGTCATTAATTCGCACTTGGTCATAAACTGGCACAGTCACCCTAAACTAACAAGTTTTTTGTATTAAATCGTCGTGAGTAGAATAAAATTAGTTAGTATTAAAATTATAAATATCCAACGTAGACAATACACCACGGAATATTCTCAAATTGGTCAAACAAATTCAGACATAACCTGTACAAAACTGACCTTGTTGGATTGGTTGGATATATTGCAGACACAGGAAAATACGGTGCAGATGAATATTGTGCCTGTGCGATCCACTAGATACACTGCACGACACTTGGATTAGTTGGAAACTGTTTTTATTGTTTTGAACGTTGAAAATCCACAAGAAATTTTTTTGCTGCTGCACACGTAGCTGACTGCCACACCCAAGCGTGTGTGTGGCTCACCGTACACGCCTTGGTGGCGGGCGTCGGCAACAGATAATGCGCTCACAAACTTCTACCCCACGCGCGGGAAAAATGAATTAAACTTTTTAAATTTGCGCGCGCTCGGAGAAATGTTTAAAAAAATTGGATTTTTAAATACTTTATCGGTTATAACTTGAGGTATAATGTGTTAAGGATAAAATTCTTATGATTTCATCGCTTTTTCTGCAATATTTGCAATACATTGTCGTTCGATTAAATTTGTAATCTGGGCGTGCTTGGAAAAATTGATAAAAAAATTGATTTTTCACAATTAATTGTTTATAACTTGAGGTTTTATGTTTTAGGAATGCGATTCTTATGATTTCATCCTTTCTACTGCAATATTTACGATACATTTTCGTTCCATTAAATTTTTTAAATTTGCGTACTTGAAAAAATTGCCTAAAAAATTGATTTTTCAATAGTTTATCATTCATAACGTGGAGTTTAACGTGTTAAAAATGCAATACCTATAGTTTTATCGCTTCTGCTAGAATATTTGGAACACATTTTTGTTTGCGCGCTTGGAAAAATTATCTAAAAAACGGATTGTTTAATAATTTATCGCTTATAACTTGAGGTTTAACGCGTTTACAATAAGATCCTCGTAGTCTTATAGCTTCTACTACAATATTTCAACAACATTTTTCTTTGACCAAATTTTGTCACGTGGCGCGCTCGGAAAAATTATTTAAAAACGGATTCTTTAATAGTTTATCGCTCATATCTTGAGGTTCAAGGTGTTTATAATAAGATTCCCATAGTCTCGTCGCTTCTACTACAATATTGCAACAACACTTTTCTTCGACTAAATTTTTTCAAGTTGCGCGCTTAGAAAAATTATGAAAAAAATTAGTTTTTTAACAGTTTATCGCTTATAACTTTAGGTTTAACCTGTTTGAAATGCGACCCCCATAGTCTCGTCGCTTCTACTACAATATTTCAACATCATTTTTCTTCGACCAAATTTTTTCAAGTTGCGCGCTCGGAAAAATTATTTAAAAACGGATTCTTTGATAGTTTATCGCTTATAACTTGAGGTTCAAGGTGTTTATAATAAGATTCCCATAGTCTCGTCGATTCTACTACAATATTGCAACAACATTTTTCTTCGACTAATTTTTTTCAAGTTGCGCGCTCGGAAAAATTATGAAAAAATTAGTTTTTTAACAGTTTATCGCTTATAACTTTAGGTTTAACGCGTTTATAATGAGATCCTCATAGTCTCGTCGCTTCTACTACAATATTTCAACAACATTTTCGTTCGACTAAATTTAATAATTTGTGCGCTCAGACAAATTGTTTAAAAATTGCACCCAGTTAGAAAGAAAGAAAAAAATTTCAACGACTCCCGAATGCTTTAGACACCTATACACACGAAAATAAATCTATATCTAGTTATGGATGCTTTGAGCACCCAGACACGCACAAATATATTTAAAAGATTCCGAAGGCATCATATATTGCGAAGCAGGGCGTACCTCCGAGCACAACACAAATCACTGCCCGGCAACTTTATTGCAATAAAAATATATTGTATATTACAATATACTTATGTTGACTAATTTTTTCTATTCTGCCTCTCTAGTCGTAAAAAATGTTTCGCATTTCGTTTTATAAATTAATTTAATAGCAAAAGTTTACACCTAATATAATATATAGTATTATATCATAATATAATAGTAATATATTATTAGACGCGAAGAGCCGAGCTCGCAGCACAGTGGTCAAGACCATGCGGCTGCGACTCGGTGCAACGTGGGATCGCGCCTCGGTTAGGGCAGGTTTTTTTCCGGGCTGCAAAGGATCTCGAGATTGACCATTCTCTTGATAGAGATACGAAGGTCTCCAATTCTGTGAGATCTATTCGTTAGCTACGGAGAAAAATCTTAAAAGGCAAACGATACGACAGAATACGAAAGCAACGATACGAAATACTTAAAAGACAACGATACGAAAGAATACGAAAGCAAAAAGGCCGCGTAAAAACCTACTAAGCGTAGGTATACGCGGGATACAAATACCCCATTTTTTTTTTATTAGAAGCGAAGATAATTTAATTTTTTCTAAAAAAATTGAATAAGGAGATTGTTGAGAATTGCTAATTTTCTAATCATAATAATAATTATGTACATAATAACAATTATGTACATTAATTTTTTTAGGCGAACGAATTACATCCATGGTATCGGTATCATCTCGAGCAATAAAATCATTAAATCGTGTAGATTTGAACTGATACTGCGATTTTGAATGAAATTTGTCCTGCTGTGTTTCGAAATAAGCACTATTCCTTTCTGTAAAAAAAAAAGAAAGTGTGTGTGTGCAATCAGCATACACGGTTGAAGTGAAACTTCTCGTGGCAGAAATTTGAATTTATAGATCGTATTGTACTTCAATTGTTATTAGTTAAGGAGGCCGAAGCGTTTCTATAGGTTAGGAAACCATTTCCAACTTTGAATCATAGAGAATTTTTTTTCAAATAAATTAATCACTTATCAAATTACATTTTAAATATGAAAGCATTTGACCGTCTTTGTCGTTTCACTTCAAAAACATATAAGTGAATTATTGTAACCGACGATAAGAAAACGGAATAACCGCACCTCCAGGATTCATTGTCCGTTTAGAATAATGTCCTTAGCGGCCCAATCATACATAACACATGACATTTCTGTCCCATCTTCGTCCACCACGTAAAAGAAAACTGATCTCGTATTCTCATTCATAGTTGGCGGAGAGGCGATTCTTACGCGGACCCAATCACTGGGAAGAAAATGATAAAAATGTTACCCAGAAATCCGAGCACAAAATTAGCAATATGAAATACCGCAGTAATCTCACTGATAGGACCCGGGCTTTAAATTCGTTAATTTGACAAAAACTCGATTTTCATGATCTGCTTGGGCACTATTACGATGCGAAGAATCAGGTAAATTCACAACCTCAAGCTCTTTCTTAATTTCATCACGAATCTCATCACCGCGAGGCTTCAGCGTCTTGAGGTCTTCAGCCTGGATTTGATAAAGCTTTCCTTATTGTTTAGACAACAAACAATAGTGCATATCATGCATGTGGCACAATTAATTATAGTTTCGATTCATTTTAATAATAATTTAAGTGATACAAAACAAAGATATCGAATTCAAACTTACCTTTCAAGATGTTTTTGGGCCAAACTCCACTTTTCAATTTCAATTACTTGGCCCTTGTTGATATTTTTTATCAATTCCAAACTCAGGACCTCGGACGGCAGAAGCAGGGTAAAGAGGTTAAAAGTTAGGTCCTTGACCTTCACAGAATGTTTATTCCACGAAAATAGTAATTTAGAATTATATAGAAAAATTCAGACCAATATTAACCTACAATTACAAAATATCTTACAAAAGTATAGCAATAAATTCCAAAAAAATAACAAAGCAATAGTGATAAAGAATAAGAAAATAATTCAAAATTTGTGTTTGTAATTTAAAGTTATTATATTAAATGAGCGTTCAGCATGAGTATGGGCTTTGATTAGAAGTCCCGCGTCGTCAACGAACGCCACCATCTCCGTTTCTACTGGGGGCTCTGTCCTCAGCAGGGCATCGTACATAATATTCCACAGAAGGGGTCCGAGCACCGACCCTTGGAGAACGTCCCCATTGACTCGGTAGTGCCTCGAGCCCTTCTCCGTATCGTACATAAGGCCCTTGTGTGCGAACTAATCCCCGATGATCCGTTTCAGATAGGACGGCGGCCGGCATGCGTCCAATGCTCGGCAGATGCAGTTCCATCTTGCCAAGTTGAACGCATTCCAGACGTCAAGCGCCGCCAGCAGGCAATATTTCCGGTCTTTGAGTGTTCCGGTTTTGGCCCCCTTCGCCACGGCTGGGACCCTGCCTATGGCGTCCAATGTCAACGCCTGTAGTCACGGGGCCGTAACTACAAGCGACATCAGACGGTTTATTACTTGGTGGATCAGCACTGTTTTATCGACATACAAATGCTTTGTCGAGAGCTCTTTAAAGTCACTGACACGTGCATTATCTGTCGCACCTGCCTCAGTATTGTTGGCCTGTCTGGTTGTTGGAGGTGGCAAAGGCTTGTCAGCACCCATCAGGTTTGGTAGTATCATTTCTGGAAAACACGTAACAATATTGTTTTGTTTAGAATCTTGTAAATGATTGTGTATTTATATATAATGTCGCCTCACGGGTAATGTTCCTGGCTGACCGTAAGCAGTCTTCATCTTCTCTTGAGTTCCCTAGATGAGCTTTGCCATGCACCAGGTCTCAAGATCAACTTCATGACGTTGTTGATATATACTTCAGACAATATATCATGTAAAAAAAGCCGTCAAACTGGGCTTATCACGCCAAGGATATGATGCAGATTACTAGTCGCTGTGTGGTCCGACTTGCACAATGGGAAAAAAGTTGTCTGTGTGTGTGAACAGGTACGATCAAAGTAAAATTTTTTCGCCTAACTCTGGTATGTATATTTAACTCACAAAATACAAACATCTAAATGGATTTCTAGATATAGATAAGACAAAAAATCAACAATTAATAGTCTAGTGATTGAAAGAAAAAAATTATATTGCATTGTATCTCGTGAATCCTGCATTTTAGAATAGAAATGGTTATAGGCTTTTCGATAGATTATTCAATTTACTATTTTCTTTGGAAATAACATGTTTTTGTACTGCTTACTGTCCACGAGGTACAATGATTTTCATAAGTCGATTTCTTCTTGCCAGCTCGAATTTGTTTTCATTATTTGATTCAAATGCGGTAAAAAATATTTGAGGTTGATTAATTGAGTCTTGAAGACGAAAAAAATAATATCAAAAGGTTTGTAATAGTCTTCAAAATTTTAATGATACTTCGATTTTGATGTGAATAACATGGCAGGAAACGGTACTCGTTTCCACAGACTATCGGTAGCGCTGTTGAACCTCTATCATTTGTTTTGTTTGATTTTGTAATCGTTGAATTGTATCAAGTCATAATAATGGGGTGTTGCCCGAGTTTAAAACGCCACGGAAGAGCCGTAACGACGTCAAAAGCATTATCAAGTTGGCGAAGATCGACGGTATCAACGCTATGCCTCATTTGTCAACGATAAAAACGTCTAGAACAATTGTTTTTTATTCCCAAGTCATCACTCCTTTATTAGCATCATGCACCAGAGATTCTTAGCACGAAGAAAGCTCAGAACGTCATCTAGGTAGCCGAATTGTTCACCAGCCTTTAGCGACGTCGAGCCTGGATATATGGGTCAATCCATGACTTTTCGTTGGTTTGAGGAGGGTTTTTATATTTTGATGTGGATTTTTTGGAGCAAAATATATAAAAATAATCCTACGTTTTAAATCTGAGCGCTCTGGATGCTCAAGTTAGCGAGGACGAACGTTAAGTACATCTAAATAAGCCTATTCTCACGCATATTGAATGGTCTCGTTCGGAAAATCTACAAACTCAAATCGATCGCTCCATCGCTCCATGTCTACTTACTTTTTTGGTTTATCAACTATTTTGAAAAAATTTTTCATACATTTATCTTTATTACTTTTCTCAAAATATGAAATTATGTAAAATATAAATTTCAGAAATATGACGATTTTTAGCTTTATGCCATTGCATGAAATTGCATCCACATGGATTTCAGTATGGCTCAAATTTTTCGATCTTCCAAGCTCTAAAGAAGTAGCTATTGAACTTTCCGATTAACAGAAGAGGACCAGAGATATCGGCGATTCCATTCTTACTGCAATTTTTCATGTCTTGCATTGTTTGTTCTCACTGGTCATTAGTTAATAATTTAGTAATGAAAGTTCTGTGTTAATTGGATAATAAAAAACATATTTCAACATTATTTTATATAATATACCTTGCTATTCAGAGAAAACTTTTAATATATCACTTATATGTCAGTACCGTGTCGTGTCCACTTCTATATATTTCAACATTATTTTATATAATATACCTTGCTATTCAGAGAAAACTTTTAATATATCACTTATATGTCAGTACCGTGTCGTGTCCACTTCTACAATTTACCTGTAAATTGTGTTTTTTTTTTTCGTCACAGTAAATGATTGAAACTAATTACCTTATTCAATTTACCTGTAAATTGTGTTTTTTTTTTTCGTCACAGTAAATGATTGAAACTAATTACCTTATGAATTCTAATGTTTATGATGAAACTGAAAAGAATTGACAGACGTTTTGTTTAATATATCAAGTTTGCATTGAATTCCAGTTCAATTACTTTTGTCTTCATTAATGTTTATGATGAAACTGAAAAGAATTGACAGACGTTTTGTTTAATATATCAAGTTTGCATTGAATTCCAGTTCAATTACTTTTGTCTTCAATTTTTAAGGAATTTTTAAATTTGAATTTGTATGACTCGAGCGCCATCTACCTTAAGATTTATGAGACCGCAGTAAACCACGTTGAAAGTACCTTACATGGATAATGTGAGGAAATTATTGTATATATGATAATGCATGGAAATTTATCTACCTTAAGATTTATGAGACCGCAGTAAACCACGTTGAAAGTACCTTACATGGATAATGTGAGGAAATTATTGTATATATGATAATGCATGGAAATTTATATGTCAGTACCGTGGATAAATTAGTCAGTACCGTGGAACGGAAAATTACATGGATAATGTGAGGAAATTATTGTATATATGATAATGCATGGAAATTTATATGTCAGTACCGTGGATAAATTAGTCAGTACCGTGGAACGGAAAATATTAAATGTGTTTCTTATTCTTAATGCTTTGAAGTTGTAGTAAAATCCTTTCAGATTTATATTTTAAGAGTAAAATAGATGAATAATACTCATAAATATATTTATGAGACCGCAGTAAACCACGTTGAAAGTACCTTACATGGATAATGTAAGGAAATTATTGTATATATGATAATGCATGGAAATTTATTATATGTCAGTATCGTGGAACGGAAAATTTTAAATGTGTTTCTTATTCCTAATGCTTTGAAGTTGTAGTAAAATCCTTTCAGATTTATATTTCAAGAGTAAAATAGATGAATAATACTCATAAATAGGTTACAAAAGTTTCATTCCAAAATCATTGAAGTTGTAGTAAAATCCTTTCAGATTTATATTTCAAGAGTAAAATAGATGAATAATACTCATAAATAGGTTACAAAAGTTTCATTCCAAAATCATGAAATTTAAAAAAAAAAAATCACAGTTAGAACGAAATCACCGATATAACAGCTTAAAGTTGGTCAAATTTGAATTTTTACGAAAAATGACTGACTTTGACTGTATATTTCCGGTGTCTCCCTAATTCAAATATCATAAAAATTTTCAGAAACATAGTTGACTCGAAAAACAATATTATTTTATCAGACAAAAGCTTGGTCTGGCCGGTTTACTACTTTTAACAATCATTTAAAAATTACCTGATATAACAGCTTAAAGTTGGTCAAATTTGAATTTTTACGAAAAATGACTGACTTTGACTGTATATTTCCGGTGTCTCCCTAATTCAAATATCATAAAAATTCTCAGAAACATAGTTGACTCGAAAAACAATATTATTTTATCAGACAAAAGCTTGGTCTGGCCGGTTTACTACTTTTAACAATCATTTAAAAATTACCAATAGTTTGATATCACAAATTGGTTATACCTGGGAACACAAACAGAATGGACTTAAATATGACAAAAGTTGTCAATTTAATTAACTTGAATGTTAGAATTCGGCAAATTACCATGTCGCGGGAATACAAGCTGAATCATGAGAATCATGATAATTATCAATAATTATTATTGGGAATTGGTGTTTATTTTGGCAACCTATAGTGCTTGTTGTGGTTATTGCAGCACCATCGGCGATTATGTACGATGAAAATTATTAAAACATTGAAAAACTTTGATAAATATGAATGTGGAGGGGTTTTTTTTTTTTTTTTTTTTTTTTTTTTTTTTTTTTTTTTTTTTTTTTTTTTGGCAAAATGGGTTATTGCACCCTGGCCCCACCAAGGGAGGCCTGCGCCGCCTTGTTCCTAACATTGGGTGAGCCCGGCCTCCTTCGCAAAGGCGATAAGGGGGCCGATGCTGACCCCGTCCATGTTAGTGTCCCGCGCTGTCGGGACCTCGCCGAAGCACCGGCGCCGCGCGTCGTGCAATCCGACGCAGGTCCGTAGCATGTGTAGGGGGGTTTCATCCTCCATCCTACACCACCGACATAGGGTCTCTCTATTGAGTCCCACGCGTCTGGCGTGTTTGCCCGTGAGCCAGTGGCCCGTCACGAGCCCTACTACCAGTCTTAGCTCCGGTCGGTTGAGCTGAATCAACTGCTCACTAAGTCTGGCGTCCGGTACCTTCAAGAGGGCCTTGGAGTGCTCCATGCCCTCGGTCTGGGCCCAGAGCTCACAGAGCTGGGTGTGTTCCCAGTCCCTGAAGACCCCCTTCTGGCGCAGGCCATAGGCACCGCACTCCGAGGTTGTTGGCTCCTTCCCTTGCTAGGGAATTAGCTTTATCATTCCCTTGGATTCCCGAGTGACCAGGTACCCATACCACTTAATTAAATTGACAACTGTAAGCCGGTTGAGTTGAGCCACTTCCGTCAGTGCTTCGATGCACCGACGGATCGTCTCCCCCGTGGTCACGCGTGCTTCCAGGGCGTTTAAAGCAGCCTTAATATCGCTGCATATGTAGATGTGCTGGTTCCTGTATCCTCTGTCGAGAACTTCTCTGGCACAGAGCCAGATACCGCACAACTCAGACTGGAATACAGTGTTTAAGGTGCCGAGTGAGAGTGACCTCTCCGTTCTCGGTCCTTCACACCATATCCCTGTATCGGTGCCCTTCGGGTTTTTGGCGCCGTCTGTGTACCAGACGTGCCCTCTGGGCCTCAGCGCCCGCTCTCCCTCTGTCAACCATACATTCCTGTCGGGATAGAGGACTTTGTAATTCTGACAGAAGGCAAAGCTAGGTAGGCATCGGTCGCCCCCCCCCCCCTCTGCCAGGACCTCTTCGAGACCCTGGCCGCTCTGGAGGACCGACGCGTGCGCATATCTCGCTCTCTGCCATCTGCCATTGGATTTGAGGCGCAAGCCCGCTCTTCTACCGTTCCCCTCCGCTTTAATGTGCGGGGGGGGG
>MVJL01000751.1:0-12145 GCA_002156465.1 Macrocentrus cingulum | reverse complement strand
CGATATACAACCAGAAAGTCGACATCTATAGTCTGGGGATTATTCTATTTGAGATGTGTTTCCGGCCCCTGGCAACGGGAATGGAGAGAGTGAAGATTCTGATGAATGTCCGCTCGAAGAACCTCATTCTGCCGACTGAATTGATCGATTTGGGCATGCCACAGTCGATTCCACTGCTGCGCTGGCTCTTGAATCACGATCCCAGTCAGCGACCCACGTCGCAGGAACTCTTGGCGTTCGAGTATCTACCGCCACCGTAGCTGGAGGAAGCCGAGCACCAGGAAATTAATATCCAACTAACCCAATAATTTTTGTTTGTATTATTAATTTGTATTATTACGATCAATAATTTCGATAAATATTCTATCACAATCTCTTTCTCCGGGAAATGTGTTTCCTGGACTGTCTGTGCACGACATTGAGTGGTCGAGTGCCAGAGGAGATAATTTTCAAGAAAAAAACCACCGGTGCACAGGAAGTTTATATTATTATTCGGACGATGAATAATATTTTTATAAAATTTTACATTGTGTATTGGGGCCCTTGAAATCCCCAATACATTTGTCACCCGCAACGCTCTTGGGTTAGCAAGGCGGGGATGATGTAAAGGTTCCGCAAACCGCCGCAAATGATGAGGGCGCAAAACGCACTCACTCTGTATTATCTCGCGGTGGCGGAGCCTTAAGGACGATATTACGAGTGTCCAATGTAGACACCATGATATCAATGCCGTTTGTCGTGTGCCCAGTCCCACTGAGCAGGTAAATCTCGATCTGACATTCGCAGCACATCTTTTTAATTACCAAAAACGTTTCGCCCTCCGCACGATTGATTTTTCCATTTTTCAAAACAAATGTACAAGGGATCTTGGAGTCCTTCCAAATTGTATAGTATAGACTTGGTCGGTCCATTCTTGTTCCAAAACTTCATAGCATCAATTGTCCTTGTACGTTTTCAATGCGACATCTAATTCATTCCATTGCTGAGAGGTTAGGTGTGCGTCGCACGCAATAGCTTCAACCATGAATTGGTCATTTTCATCGACCAATTAGAGTCGGGGATACCTTTACGTTCCTTCGGGGCCGAGTTTAGAATGTTACCACGGATTTTTTCGGCAAAGCGATTCCGATTCTCGCGAATGTAAATCCGAACATACCAAACGCGGGTCAGTGCTTGAATGAGTTAGTTAGTTAATTGAATAGTTGCGGTACAAACATTCAGAAAGAGGTACAAACGTGAATCAGTAATTCAATGTGTTGGAATGAATACATTAGTCAAAGTGTAATCATTTTTAGGTACATACAAACTGAAGTCCATGTAATCATTTATTAGATTAGATGGGGTGGGATTAATTAATTGCGCAAGATACAATACTTCGGAAGAGGGTGCAAACAACAGTCTGTGCGTGAATGGAATCGCAGTAATTATTTAATCAAGATACAACAGGGGTATTGATGCAAATCGATGCTTAGATAAAGTAAAGTTAATTAAACAACGAAGTTTAATTATTTGAAAGGAGGTACGAAGGTAAGTCTGTACTTGAACGTAAGTCCATGATCCATATTTATATGAAGCTAGGTCATAGGGAATGTAAAAACCAGTACTGCCATAAATGTAGGGTAATTTAGATTGGGCACGGTGATTAATTATTTAAATAATTATAGTTGTGAACGATGATAATTTCGGTACAATCAAGTACGAACGATTTTGAAGGATAATTTCACTATACCTGGGGGGGCTCTGGGTGCTCTCGGGCGGAGCTCGGCAACGGTTTATCGCCACTTCAACACTGTCGGTCGGAGCTCGTACCTGTGATATTTATCGTGACGACAGTTGAAACTGCATCGTCAATTATCTTTAACATTGATTGGTCTTTTGAAAAACTAATTCGCGGCATATAAAGTGTATAATTCGCTTGATCTAATCATCGAATTATTCCGGTGCGGATCTTGTTATTTCGTCGGATATCTTATCGGATATATCACCTTGAACATTGACTACGCGAATCACGTTGTGTGTAATCGCCGGAGCAGGTGGCATTTTGCCACCCTGCAAATAAAACCAGCGTGTTCTTTGCTCTAATCCGGCTGATATATTTTATTCTCTAACCTGCTAGTCCAGATTCCCGGCCGGCTACAACCAATGTAATCTGCCATATAAAGGTGATGAAATTAACTAAACAATTATTTCTTTGATTAAGAATGAGGTACTCACAATTTTATCTGTAGAATCATGAAGTACAGTCATTGTACCTGTATGAAATCTTTTTGATGATGAACCTCATCCATAATTTATTTATCTGCATAACTTTTTCAGTTTATTTTGCAAAATAATTTGAAAATATGTAAAAAAAATGTTAGTACAATGAAGAACAAACGAGTTAGGAAAGGACCACTCGCAATTCATGATGTGTAGATTATATTTTAATTGGCATTATTCGCGAATTTATTTAAAGAGAATCGAAATTATCACTGGGACAATTAGATAGAAGGTATGTACTATTGAAAAAATGATTTGAAATAATTTTTAGCTCAAAGTCGATCTATTTTTATCAATATGAATGACGAAAGGTTTGTAGTTGGAACAAAAGTTTTATTTAGCATTTTTAAAGTGTTCATTCATCTACTTGTATTTCACCGAAACTTTATGGTACAATCTATTGCTTCTCTAACAAATTGTTCGCAGTAACATCAACAATAATTATGGTGACAGTTACAAATTTACTATAATGTTATAATTGTAAGGACAAAATTCTAATCAAAATTACTTTTTGAAAAAATTTTTCATCTTGCATTGGGTTTGGAAAATCTTCAACCCTATCTAATCAGAAAAAAAGCATTGCACATTGTCGGATTTGAATGGCGTTTACGGGACACATGGTCAAACCATCTACGCTACGCGGATATATTAAACGGATATCCAACTAATTATATATGTACTACAGTTGCACTTTATACCACAGTTTTTCAATTAATTTTAGCGTCCTACACAAAAAATAACTTTGTTTATCGTATTTTCTCTTGGTTTTAAGAAGATTCTTAAAATTGTTATTTTCCAACTTTAATAACATTTCCCGTTATTGGTTATTACGTCTTTGGCAGTGTGACGTTCGGGACAACGTCGCGGGAGAAGGTGGAATTTTCCCTTATGTAGAGTAAAAAAAAGGTATTTATTTGCCCTAGTCCAGAATAATTAATTCTGGTTCTATTTTCAAACTAGCCTTCGACACGATCAAGAGTTCCTCGGGGACCTCCGAAACCTCGGGAGTTAGGTTAGCGGAAGGCGTTGATCGGCGCTCTGCTTCTTATCTACGCGATCTCGTCGAGATTCCGTAGAACTCGACGGATCTGCACCCGACGGCCTGCGCGATTTTCGCGTTCCCTCTTCTTCCTTTGGGAGAGCTCTGGAGTCATCGGATCCAGAGGAGAAGGGTGATCTTCGGTGCTGCTGTTGGAAGCGCTACCTCAGAATCTATGGGCTAGGAAAGAAATATTTGAGATGCTTCCGGACGGCGCGATTCTTAAGGTGATAATCAAGGAAAAATCAGAATGCTGCCGATCGGCGCGTTCGATGAGTTGGTCGTGGGCAAATAAGGGAAGGTTGAATGATGTTGGGGTACAACGAAGATCAAAGGGCCGAGCAGTTTACCCTACGTCGTATCTTACCTCAGAGGCGTGGCGTTGATGCAGTTGAGCGGCGGGTTCGGGGTTGATCTCGGGAGATCTTTCGCGTATTGACTCGAGCACTTGGAGACGTATATTGTTTTATTTTCAACAGTAATTTATTTAAGATTGACTTACAATTTACCCAGACTTATAACTGCAGCAGAGACGTTGTGTCTCACACAAGCCTCTTCGTCCGCCGTTAGAAAAGACGTTTCCGAGGGTGGAACTTCCTCCTGCTCCCAAAATAGAAAGAGAAGACGTTGTAGCTCCCCGCTGTCATCCGTCACCGCTGTTGAGTATGCGAGACGATTGTCTCCCGCATCCGCCGAGGTTGGACCGCTTACAATCCACCCAAAGATTGTATTCTGGGCGATGGGCTCCGATGGTTTGCGCTTCAGGACCCCAGGCAGGATGATTTGTCCGAGTACGTCTGCACCAAGCAGAATATCAATTGACCTGGATAACAAAAATTCAGGATCAGCAAGAGAAATGCCTTGCAGATGGGGCCAATCCTGGTCTGCGATGGAAAATGATGGTAGAGCCGCAGTGAGGCGAAGAAGCACAGAAGCAGCAAGGTGAACTCTAGCAGGCGAGTGTAGAGAGCATATGTGTAGATTAACTGATTTCCGGGTGCGCTGAGGAGTAGATCCACCCACTCCGAGCACAGAAAGTGATGAAGCAGATCGAGGAAGCCGTAGAAGTGATGCCAGAGACTCAGAGATGAAAGAAATCTCTGAGCCAGGATCAATCAGCATACACACCTTGTGTTTAGTATTGTTTACCCCCAAGAGGCTCGCCTGAGCCGTGGCAAGAAGAACCGCCGGACGTTGGGCCACCGTTTGACCCACATGTAAGTTAGCCGATAGTATTTCAGTCTCCAGACTGACTGAGGAAGCCGCTGCCATCATTTGAGTCCCTGCTTGGTTCTCAATGGACACGTCAACTGGAGTAGAAATTGATGAGGAACCCGTAACCGCCGCTGAGACAGCCGCCGAGAGTCATTGACCACCCGAATCGGCTGGCTTGGAAACTGCCGACTGAGTAGTCGCCGAGTATGACCTTGGAGTCGGGTTAGACGTCGTAACATTCCGTGGTGGAGGCCGTCCGGACTCTTGGAGAGAAGTGTGATGTTTATTGCCACACTCCTGGCACCGTTTCTCAGTACAAAACTGCCCGGACCCGTGTTGACCGAGGCAGTTGAAGCACAGTCGTTTGTTGTTGGCCAGTTTCCAACGCTCTGACACAGTCATAGCCGATATTTGGCACAAGCCGTGATGTAGTGTGCTCCGGCACAACATGCACACTTGATCGGAGCCGAGTTAGCCGCCGTCGCAGAGTTGGACCAGGCCGGAGGTTTATATGTTGTTAAGGAAGCCGACGAAGACGCCTGTCCCGATGAAGAGCTGTTTCCGGACTTCATTGCCTTTTGGCGAAGATGTTTCGGCGTAGTAGCCCGCTGAGAGAAAAATTCCAGCATCTGCTGAAACGTGGGTGCCTCCACTTGACCACCACGGTGAGTTTCCTACATTTCACTCGTCTTAGTATCCAGTCGCTTGGATACGAGATACTCAAGAATGAGATTCCAGTGCTGTACAGGTGCACCAAGATCCTTGAGCCCGTTGAGAGAATCCGTCAATTCTGCTATTAGCACCCGCTAGTCTTGTTGGGTGCCCGAAATTACTACCCATTGAGCCAACAGTTTGTCAAGCCTGGCAGTTGACGGCAACCATTTATCTTCGTAGCGATCCGTTAAAATTTCCAAGCTGTCTGCAAAGACCCGCTGTCCACCGGAAGATTGGAAACAAGAGCCGCTGGTTGACCAGAGAGAGCATCTTGCAAATACAAAAAATTGCCGATCTCGTCAGCCTCTGGTGAATCACCGATGATAGACATGAACCGCCCCTCGAAGGCCATCCACTGCCCGTGTTCGCCAGAAAACTTTGGTGCTGGCATTTGCGGGAGCCGAGCCGCTGAGAAACACCGCCCAAAGCCGTACCAGAAACGTGAGCCGATAAGCATTGCTGATGCGCGACGGCGCAAGGCGACAAGCTTAGTCTCTGCCAAGTTGTAGACTCGGTATCCCTCTCTGTAGATCTCCTGGGCTGGATATTCTTGAGCCGCTCCTGGTTCAAGCAAAAGCTCAAACATTTTCTCATGAGTGTCCGAGAATTTTTTCCACTGCTCGGTGAGAGAATTAGTGCGTACTTCAATCTCTGCCAGCAGTGCGTCGACGTCGATAGCCTCCGAAGGACGCATAAGGTCCATTAAATCACCCATGAGATTAATCCGCTGACGCTGCATTTTTTGCTCTCATCGCCGCACGTGCAACTGCTGAAACCCAGGACACCCGTGTAGGAGATCGTTGGCAAGAGCCCGTGCCAACAGAATGAAAAGCCGCCGTAAGAGCAGGACAGACAGCCGAATCAGCTGATCGCTCGTCAGCGGATCGTTGACCCCCGCTAGCCGTTGATGGATTGATTGACGCCGATGTATCAACACTGATTGATACATTAGTGACAGGGAGCCCTTCATTATCGACAGCCGATGAATTATCATTTTCAGACATTTTTAAAAACTTGTCTGGTTCTATATCGCTCAGTCGGGACTGGAAAAAAATTAATGATATGTGGGAATTAGAGGGACTGTAATTTTAGTTCATTTGAACACAAAAGCAATTATTGAAATAAATAAATGACAAAAAGATTTTGCTGTTGACTGAGATTAAAATAATCTCCACACTCGCTGAATCGCTCACTCAATCATACCCTAGGAACTCCAGTGACACATCACTTAGGGACTCAAACAATGTCCAATTTGGCTAGCGTACTCGGCCTCACCTACAGGGGGATTGCACTCTTCTGGTCACTGGCTCTTCATGGCGCACAGCTCTCACTCGCAACTCAACAAACACTCAATCACATTCACTAATATATTTATAATGACAGTTTGACGATTCGCAGAAGGCGCTATGACTACGCAGCTCGAGAGCTCCGGAGAAAGTGAGAGTTTCAGGGGTGCTCGGCTGCAATCCAATCGCTAGCCTCAGAAAAAAAACTGGTTTGACGTTTCCCGGAAAATGTTCTCTCGGTCCAACCCTGCATTTCTCTCTCTGTCTTTCTCTCTTTAGGTCCCTTTTTTTATTTTAGTTACAAAGCAAATATTTTGAAGATTTCCGCCCGCCTTGTTATTGACTAACGAAAATAAATAATAAATTAAAGTGTCTCGGATGATGTTCGTAGAGGACAAAAACGCTCATTTTTGATAGCAACGAGTTGTCCGACGGTGAGTGGATTGCTTGAACGATTCCACTTATAAATTGCTTGATATCGCTGAAGACAATTGTTAGACCATTTTTCCCAGAAACTCCGGGTCATTTGTTGTAATCTTTGCTATCGGGAAAGGTGGCTCACAAGTGGAGAATTGATGGTTCCGGAATGAGATTCATAGGCTACTCAATCAAAAAATGACCTGAAGTTAGTGTGGATAGATCATCAGGGTCATCGGTAAGAGGGCAGAGTGGTCTCGAATTTAAAACTGCCTCTATCTGGCAGAGAAGCGTCGTCATTTCTCCAAAGGTGACGAGTGTGCCTGCAAGGATTCTACGCAGGTGGTATTTAACACTTTTTACACCGGCTTCCCACCTACCGCCGAAGTGGGGTGACGCAGGCGGGATGAACATCCATTTCGTCCCATCCTGGGCAATTAATGAAGCCAACTCTTTCAGTGTTTCGGAAGCTGTAGAGAAGAGGCGTTTCAACTCAGCGTCCGCTCCTTTAAGATTAGTTCCACAATCGCTGGTGAGGGTGTTGGGAATACCGCGACGTGCGGTAAAGCGCCTGAACGCGGCCAGAAATGCATTTGTGGTGCAGTCGGACACAAGCTCCAGGTGAACAGCTGAGGTAGCTAGGCACACAAACAGAGCGATGTAACCTTTATAGGTTCGCGCCGCCCGCCCTGACCAGGTTTTCAGATGGAATGGGCCTGCATAATCGATTCCAGCGTTGTAGAATCCCAGGTTTGATGGAGTGATGGAGTGACTCGTGACGAAGGTATCTGCCCCATGAAGTGTTGAGCGGTTTGCTGACGGTAAAGAGCGCATCTGCTGCATTTCAAAATAAATACCAGAACTAGTGCCCGGCCACTCAAAACCCAAAATTTCATCCTAATGAAGGAGAGAGTTGCTTGCGTCGAACCATGCAATATGCCAGCGTGAGCATCAGCGATGATGAGGGTCGAAAAATTCGAATCCTTGGGTAGAATGATCGGATGTTTATTATAAGGTATATACCGAGTACGGTATACCGTATAAGATATACCGTATATCATAACTCAGCAGAGCGTTTTCCAGGCGACCTCCAACTCGTAGTAATCCATCACGATCTCGGAATGCTGTGAGCCGATTGAGTAGATGTTGTGGAGAGAGTGGTCGTCCTCCTCCCAAAATGCGAAGCTCTTCACTGAAATCCAATTGCTGAACATACCGTGTAACTGCGTAGAGAGCGCTCTCTAGTTCTTTCGGAGAGAATAGGCTCTGCATAGAACCAATAAACCTTTTTCTCAGCTTAGTGAACGCTCTTACCCAAGTAGCAAAAATAGGCAGTAATTTTGTTAGAGTTTTTTGTTTAGAAATTACTAAATCCCAGGAGGCCGTGAATTTCGAACAACTGACATTAACTGTTTTTTGTATGATAGGCTCTAAGTCATCTTTATTTGTGATGGTATGTGTCGCGGTCGGCCACGAGTGAGAACCAAGAAGCAGCCAAGGGGGGCCTCGCTACTACAGCGGGTGGTTTGAGAGCTCGAGAGGTGTCAGACCTCGAGATGCGCGGTCTGTGGGTTTTCAGTGCCGGGAATCAGTCGCCATCGAACTTGGGGAATACCTCTTTGTAAAAAGCAGACACGATTATGAACATAATCTTTCCATTTAGGTAGATGACTTTATCCAGGTGTGGACAATGGACGAATCAGTCCATAAATAGATTGGAACGCTCTTAGAATTCAAAGTCTGACATACTTGACTCGTAAGGCGAATTAAAAGGACCGATGCAGCAAGCTCAAGACGCGGAATCGTGACTCTTTTCAACGGAGTGACTTTTGTTTTTGCGCAAACTAGAGAAGTAGAAATCCTCTCAGAGTGGCATGATCTTATATAAATTACGGCTGCAATTGCAATTTAAGATGCGTCCGCAAAACCATTCAGCTCAAGTTCTAACGTTTCCACAATTCCCATCCATCGAGAAATGCTCAATACTGCCAATTCTTTTAATTGGAAAATAAATTCAACCCACTTTGAGCATATTGATGGGGGTGCAGGTCTGTCCCAGCCCACCTTGATCGTCCATAACTCTTGCAGGATAATTTTGGCTCGAATCAACACAGGTGCAATAAAAAAGTAAAATAAATCCGAGTGAATCGAATAGTCGAGCGATTTGTGACAAAATTTTTCGCTTCGTTGGGCCAGTCACAGGCTGGGCTTTTCGCTTCATTGTCTCATTCACAGTAAAGTGAAAGTTGTCATTGAGTGGTTGCCACGAGAGACACAGTGGATGCAAGAGCGTATTTTCATCGATGATGAGAGATGTGGTAGTCAATAAGCGCTCTTTAACGATCGCGTCGAGTGTGGAAGACTCATTGCTTACCCATTTTTTGAGTGGAAAGATGCCCGCCATACACAACTGGTCAACTTGAGTTACGATCTTTTGAACCTCATCGACTGAAATGCCACCACCAAATTCATCGTCGACGTACCTGCCTTTCGAGAGACATGGTACAGCGAGTGGAAATCGTTTGCTTTCATCTTTTACCAACTGATCAAGTGTACGAAGAGCGAGATACGGGGCACATGCAGGACCGTAGGTCACAGTAGTCAAATTCTAAGGGAGCTCCTGATTAGAGCTCCCTGCCAAAGAGTCCGCTGAAATTTCCAGTCATCGGGATGGACCAGCACTTGTCGGTACATTTTTTCTATGACGGCGGTGAACACGTAGGCAAACTCACGGAAATAATGGAGTACCTCGATTAAATTTCGCTGCAATTTAGCACCTGTGTGTAATATGTCATTGGGAGTGATGCCATTACTGGTCTTACTCGATCCGTTGAATACAACTCGAAGTTTAGTAGTCAAACTATTTTCCCTCAATACCCCATAGTGGGGTAGGTGAAAGGACGGAATCAAGTCGGTTTCGTCAAATGGTACACGTTTCATATGGCCAAGATCCTTATGTTCTTTCAAAAACGCATGTTATTCATTTAAGAGTTTTGGATTATTTTCTAGTCGATTCCTCTCAATCGAGCAAGCATTTTTGACGCGTGTGAATTCGACTCTCCGAGTGCTGAAGGGGGAGATTTGAAAGGTAAACGAACTTCATACTTTCCCGAAGGAAGTCGTGTGTATGTGGTTTTGTAATAATCCTCACAATCGTTTTCCTCGGGCGATGATAGCTGGTAGCAGAAATCTCGGGAACGCTTTCTTGTTGCCAAAATTTTTCGACCGTTTCATAGAGATCTCGTTCAATAAAACAATGATAGCCGTGGACGAAATCGGAGATACGATCCACATCGAGTTAAAAAAATACCTTCAAGACCCGGTTATTTTTCCTTCGAAAGGTGTAGGGGAGGTCACACCATTCAATCACTGGCAAACTCTGAAACCATCATATCCGCGACTTTTTAGATTGGCAATTGAAAGTCTAGCAGTTGTCTCCACATCTGTGCCATCTGAGCGATTGTTCTCACTGTCTGGATTGATTATGACTGAGAAAAGGAACAGACTCACTGGTGAGCACCTAAATGAATTAATGGTTTTGAACGGTGTTGCCAAAGAACATTGGCGAGTCAAATAACTTGTAGAATACTTCAATGTTATGCGATTACCTGATAGGCTTAAGTATTCTGTCAAATCGATCCAGTGATAATATAATATTGCAATCTATCTGGTGATAATAGTTTTATAAAGCATATTAATGTAATTTTAAAATGTTATTATACTAGTTTTATAAAGCATACTAATGTAATTTTATAATGTTGTAATTTTTACAGAGCATTTAACAATCAAACGATGCAGTTGATGCACTGGAAGATCGAATGCTGGACTTTAGGATCCAAGATTCTTGAAGCATGTACAGTCCTACTGACGAAAGACCTGCTCTCCAGCTATATATCCCTCAGGGAAGCCGGCTTCCCCCACCATGCGTCCTCGGCGAGTTCGCGGATTGGTTGGTTCAGCGAGCCGCATTGCACACTTTGTGGAGTGATTTAACAACAGGAAATAGCCCCAGTGTTGTCATAAATCGGGCATCCTAACCTCATTTCATGAGAACGGATATGCCGTCGTTGTTGTTTGTGATTAGTGTACAAGATATTTATTAATTAATTGGACAAAAAAAAGTGGTACCAAGGTGTGTAAACATTCATTGACAGATTCTGACACTTTGGCGACACCGTGAGCAGTGAATATTGGATGGAAGTTATTAGAATTCACTGCGAAATTTACGGTACAGATCCACCAAGGCATCTATGTACTATTGATAAAAAATACAATAATAATTATTTTCAATCTACTTTACAGGAAGAGCCAGATCTATCGAGGGAAAGTGATTTTGCCCTGACGATTTTAGGGTACCTGGATTTACATAAAACATGCGGTTCAAGCGAGAAGACTGAACGCCCGAAAGGCCTCGAGTGCTTGTCAATTGGAATAAAAGAACAGGCAAAAAAAATGGCAGGAGTTTTAATCGGCAAGCCCAATCATTTATTCACAGCGCTCGTAAATATTTCCAGCGCGAAAGGGATAATGGAGGGCCTCTAATTCCAATTAATCGCGTGAGGTGAGTATAATCGTAGTGTGTGTTGATCATCTCCGCCATCGGCAAATCCTCCTGTTCATCAATTTTTTTATTATTATCCAGGGCACGGACAGCAGCATGCCTAAAAGTTTCTTAATGGGCTGTCGCAAAATATTGGCGCGTTGGACAAAGCGGGGAGATTTTTTTAACTCCAGGGAAACACCGACCAATGAAAAAGCCATGTCGAAACATTGACAACAAAGTAAAACGCGAAATAAGGGATTCAATTTATGAGTTTTCCGCCAAACGTAAGTACCGACAGTAAATAAGTCGAGAAATTTTTACCTTAATGTTCATTTAATAATCCTTAGCAAAAAGAAAGACTGGAAATCTGCGCCACATTGAGATCCTATCCGCGCAGGAAAGGGATTTATATTTTTAAAGACAAGGGATTCGTTCAAAAAGGTCAATTTGTCGATGTGAAAAAGTCAACAATACGAGGGGAAGTGTTATTTATTTTTCATAATGTGGCTTTTTTGTGGGCTTTGGTTTAGTATAGAGTTGATGAGTGAAGTGGAGTTGACTGGATAATTAATATATCAACCCATTCACGCACAACATCCCCTACAAATATGTACTTACAGACCGATAAGCATGTTCTTTATTAATTTTTTCACTCTTTTTTGACTGTCGAGT